>JARHVA010007243.1:0-180000 GCA_037957365.1 Torreya grandis | reverse complement strand
TACAATATCGTTCTCTCTCTTGATTTGTCAATTCTAAATAAAAATAGTGTAATATATATTAACCAATTCATTTTAGATTACAACTTTTATTTATATATTTACATTATCTAATTAGTTCATATTTATACATTTATTATATCACATTTAAATTCAAAATAAATTAAAACATTTTGGTGTACCCAATCATAGAGTTGAGCATGGAAAAAATCATAAGTTTTCTTATATTAGGGTTTCAATTTTTATTAGGATTTCAAATTTATCTCTTATTAGGGTTTGTAATTTATATTTAATTTTTAATTTCCCCTTGTCACATGCCTAAATTATTATTTTTATCCTTTTCCTTAAGTTTTCATATTACTTTCATGCATACATTCTATGTCATCTAAGAATGTTACTTATCCTTTACCCATACATTGAAGTGTTATATTAAGTGGAATTGAAATTAAAAATATTTATATTCTTTTTAATCAATATTTTTTTTTATGCCATATAAAATGGTGAAAACTAATTAATTACATGTTCCTTCTTCTATTGATAAGGAACATTTGATATAAATGAACACAATTTTAATGATTTTATACATGAACTTGAAAATTATTGTGAAATTGATGTTGAATAAAATAATGAATATTATAATAAAATACACCTAATTATCATAATTGTGTAGATATTAAACATGTATAATCACTTTATATTTTATTTTAAAATTACTAGTAAGCAAGATAAAGACATAAATATAATCTAGAGTCTTATAATAGAGGTTATAAATGTAAATATTTGTAATGAAACCACATTTGTGGAATGACATGATGAAATTTTGAATAATAAAAATAATAATAAACTTTTTAGAGGATTAGATCCTATAAATTTTGTTCAAACCACTATTCTTATTGTGTCCATTTATGTGCCTACAACTAGGGCTACAAATTGATGTATATACCTAATATATATATTATAGTGGAAACATAGTTTATTCCTTGGATACATATGGATATCCATACACAAAATTATTTAGTGACACCTCATGTTACAACTCACATGAAACCACCTATTTAAAATCAATTTAACATATTTACCAATCAAGCATTTATATAAAATAATTAGATATTCAAGTTGATAATTTTCAAATAGGTCATAGTTCTCATAGAGCGGTCAATTTAAAAAACTATCATGCATTATTACCAACCCTTTGGACCCAAATATATTTAACTATCCCTTACCTATAGTATTTTTTACACCTAATATTACACCATTTAATTGTAAATTTGATACATAAAAATATCTTATATCCTTCCATGTAGTGTGTTTAGACTGAGTCTAATGATAAGTTATGAACAAAACTTTTTCCTATGAGTCTTAAGGATTAGGGTTTTATGGTGGTTTTATGACCTTAACCTTAATTTTTAGAATATTATAATCATTTTTATAAGTATTTATTATCTCATTTTATATCAACATTTGTGTTTTACTAAATTTTCATTAATGTGATCTAAATAATGTAAAATTGGGGATAGTTTAGATTCTATAAAATATAGAAATACTACCATAATATAAATTGAGAAATGGAATTAATTATATCTCACATAGAATATTTTAAGAAAAAACATTAAGAGATATATGTACTTATATTGCTTCCATATTTTTTCTCATAACATTCATCACCGATCTTGAAAATATTATTTAAATGCTTTGTCACTGCTCTAAATAAGAATCTATAGTTAAAACTATACTTGGACAATGTCGATAATAGTGAGACCTTTAAATAAACTTGTCACTTTACCTCTATTAGTAATACCATTTTAGATTTTGAAGGTTTATGTTACCTTATACCACTATGTCTACACCTATAGATGCTTCTTATGTGTGCACTTTTCTTCTATCCTATGAATTGATACCTATTTTATTTATCCTTTATTTGAAACCCTAATTGCACTTTCAACCACAAGGTGAATCTTGAAAAAATACTTAATATTTTTAGTTAGAAATCCCCATGTAATACTCATTGATTGATAAAACATGTCCTAAATTAAAATACTCTGAACATGACTCAAATCTCACATAATTATCCCACTTGGGTGTGTGTATGCAACATCATGATCAATATAGAATGAAATGAAATGTATGAATTTTAACACTTGGAAACATGTAAATTAAACATGTGTATATTCATACTTGGCTCTAGAGCTGATCCTTTGAGTTAATTTTTATATTTATAAAAAAAATTATAATTTCAAAAGATAGTGCTAACTAATTTATCAATGTGATTACCAGGTAGTGAAAAATTTACCTGATGAATCTATCCTTAAGTTTGATTTAATATTTATTATTAAATTTAATATTTATTATTAAATTTAATATTTATTACTATGACCAAATTATGAAATGTGTTTAAGTTGACCTAATGTAGACTCCCTAGTTTGAAAAATAGATTTTATTTATTCTTAGACACTATCAATAAAGATAAACACTTTTAGTAAATGTAATTTTCCAACCATTATTTGTACTCCTATAAGAGTGAAAATCAATGATTTGATATATGGAGAAGATTTTTTTTTGATCTTGGAGGTTTATTGTATATCTTAGGATGATCCTGAATATGTGTATCTTTAAAATAGAGTTGGCCAAGATAATAAGCTAGTAGATGGATAAAGAGAAAGTGTGCACAAGAGTGAAATGTGTATGTAATGTCCAATTATGTTAAAGTGTGCCAAATTTTATGTTTCTAGATTTTTTAATACCAAATTAGGTGTCTAAAAATGCTCCATTTTAATCTAGTATTAAAAATGATAAATTAAAATGCTAAAATAAGGAAATCTATACATGTGATAATTACATTTGGTGTTGATAAGTATGCTCTAAATTCCCCATTTTATCCATTAAAAAATACATATAAAAATATATAGATAAGTGTCCTCTCAAGATACTAAATTTGTAATAATATAGATCATTAAATAAATGAAATTAAAAATACAAGGAATGACTACACCTAAGGGTACAAAAAATAATAAACCACTTGTTGAACTTATTTGAAGATGACATCTGGTGATTATACCACAAGGAGATGAAACCATTGAAACCATGTGTTGAAGAGTGTTAATGACTCAACCTCTATTAGAGCGAGTGATATAGGTTTTAAAATGAATAAAACTCAACCATATTTACTCAAATATCATAATAATTCATTTTTAACCCTGAAACCAAGCTTTTATGTAATGGTGGAACCCTAAAACAAGTTTTCATGTAAAAGGATCAACCATTTCAAGCATAATATAGATCCAAAATCATTATGTAATAACATTTTATTCCATTAATATACATAATACAGACTTGAGAGTGTTTAAATAAACAACATACATGTCCCAAATATAATCCATCTATATCTCAAAGTGATATAGACTACCAACATATTTTTTTCATCATGTCATAAAATCATATAAATCTAATCATCTAACCTATAATCTATCTCAAAATGTCATATAATGCCCCAATTAACCTTCAAAATACTATATAATTTCATACTTATTCCTTATATGTCTCATTATACTAGATATGTCTTATCTAAATCTTATAATCTAACCCAAAATATTTATTTTTCTATCATGTCCTAAATCATTAAGATAAACCCACTATATTACCCTCTTTTAATATGAGCGATGAAGCATACAAACCACTCATCTCAAAAAAAGATTTATGTGCACCATGTGTATATATAAAAATATAATAATATAATGTATGTATACAAACATCGTAGGATATGTCATCATATAAAATTTGATCATTTAAGCATGTATGAAACATGTAATCTAAGGCAATGGGCATATAAGTGTCATTTCATGTAGATAAATGAATTATGCACACTAACACAAATAATTTTTTATTCATGATAGAAATCATGGCATAACACATAATAGAGGTATGTCTGATAGAAATCATGGAACCAAATTAAAAAAATATTCATATATGTAACCACACACATGCACATGCATACACACATAATATCATGATATGAAGTACATAAACACTAAAGACATGACACAACTTGATATGACATGTACATGACTTAGAGTATAGGATATTTTAACACAAAAGATACATGTTATGATAAGTGACAATTAATACACTCATATAATACCCAATATAACACACATCAATGATCATATAATATCATTATTAACAATATCAAGACTGTATGGAGAAGGCAATGTTAGTCTACATAATCAATAAAATAAATCATATAGTATATTAGCTCAAAATATCAATAAGAAATAACACTCTATGAATTATAATTAAGATAAACTAATGAGTAATAATCTACTATGATTAATGGAACTATATAAAAAGATAAAACTTGATAAGTGTGTAAGGAATCCCCTAATACAAAAAGGTTACCCTTGGATGTAAAGAATTTCAAGAATTTATATATCCAGTTATCATATGTAACATCTATGTATGGCATCACACTCATATATACCATGAAAACCATGTGCATAAATTTTATATATATATATATATATATATATATATATATATATATATATATATATATATATATATATATAACTCACCATCTATATGAAGATTAACATCAATTAATCTATGTGTATTAGCAAATCATGTCATTCATAGGTCCTAGTTTTGTAGTTTTCAATTTTTAATTCTTTGTATTTTTTATTTTTAATTTTATAATATCAAATATATGGGATGCCTACATCCAAGGATTTATAAATATTTTTTTGGTCTATGGATATATAATCGTATCAATTACCCATAAGTCATCATTTTTAGAGTCATCATAACTAGGTATGTATGCCACTTTTTCCCCTATCTTTTAAATATGCCTATGCATAAACATTAAATTTATCTCAATACCCTAGGTAGGTTCACATTTAATTTTTTTAAGTGATTCCACTTCACTTTTTTTCAATTATTGATATCTAGTTCTCATTATTTTCATCATGTTAAATTTTTATTTTATTATGTGTAAACTTGAACAAAATACACTTTTTTATACCATCAACACTATCTTGTGTTTAGTATATACACTTTTGTCAAGATGTAACATGCTAGTGTTCCATATTATACATAATATTTTGTAGTATATCCATACTTTTAGTCCATAATAAACTGGTAATATAAAAATGGAAGTGGATGGATTAGTTGAGAGGGAAAAAAATCAAAATTATGATTCAATATTTAAGTGAATAAATTGAGAAATGATTACAGGAAACACAAATGCCCCACCAAAGATGGAGACAAAGGAGAAAAGTATGGGGCTATTAGAGGTCAATTTGATCAAGTTCCTAATAGGTTCCCACAATCTACATACAAAAACCCCCCATCAAAACTATCATGGGCAGACTGTGTCATGGGAAAAAGACCTATGGATTGAAAGCTATTTGAGGCTTAAATTGATTGTACCATCAAAAATAATGAATTATTCATCCACATACTAGCCACCATTAAGGATAAATTCAACATAAATCTAGATAACTCCATCCTAGACAAAGTTAATGACTTTTGACTGAATATCAACTAGTTCCAAAAATGGGCAAATCAAAGGTTGAGACCCAAGGGTCAACTATAGGTAGTCTCCATGGCAAAGAACTTTTTCCTCATCAAATTTAACAATCAAGAAAATTAGTTGAGAGTTCTCACTGAAGGACCCTAGTTTATGGGAAAATCAAATGTGAACACTAAAAAATGGAAATTAGGAACTAACCCTAGTAGATCTACCCTTAAGGACATCCCCATGTGGGTGTTGCTCCTTGATCTACCATTTGAATTCTAAAAATTAGAAGTAATTATCGGCATTACTAAAGAATTAGGACTACCCATTATTATTGAACTAGTCACTAGATCTAGGAGGAGAGTGGTGGTAACACACTTTAATGTGTTTATCAATGTTGAAAAGCCTCTCTTACATAAAATAAAAATCAAATCCAAGTATGGTGAATGGTCCTGACCCATTAAGAATGAAAAATTCTACTTTAATTTGTAAACAACATAATATTTTGAGTCATAAAAAAAGGTATTGTCCTCTATCTTAGCCCCCTTAATCCTTAAAAAATTATACAAAAATAAACCCCCTCCTCTCAACCACCTATTTCTCTGACCAAAGGGCCCATAGTCCCTATCATGGATGGCTAACCCATTATAGAAGCACTTCCAACCCATTATATCTCCTCACACCCCTTTTCATCCTCATTTAAGATTTCCCCCCTTACCCCCAATATTTAGACCTACTAATACCCCATTATTCTATTTATGGAAAGGCATAGGACATCCCTATTAACCTTAGATACATGGGTGGTAACTCAGTGGAAATATTTTTAGTTAAATCTATCCCCCTTCATAGTTCATTGATTTTATGTGACCAAAGAAGCTTTGAATTTGCCAACCCTAGCCCCATAAAAGGTGGTGGTCTATAACATAAAATATCTCTCAAGATTAATCAATCCTTATCATATTATCTAGATAAGGGTTTTTTCTTGGCCAACATGTCCCTTCCTAGGGGGTATTTTATCTCTAGTCCCCAAAGACTCAAAAATCAAGGAAAGAATTAAAGAACTATGACAATGTACTAGTTACTCTATCCCCAAGTTGATCACCAAGATAGAAGAGGAATAATGGAAACCAATTAAATCCAAAAATGTAAGAAAGAAGAGTGAGGTGGGTGAATCACCTGGATATTCATGGAGAGTTTCCAACCTCTCAACTAAAAAAAAGGAAACTACCAATGAAATAGTGAAAGGAAACCAAAAGCAATTAAGGGAAATTTTGAAAAATTCAAATAATGAAACTCATTTTATGGAATATAAGATTATTTAATAACCCCATTAAATAAAGGTTAGTAAAATACATGAAGAAGAAACAAAACTCTCTTGTATTTATGTTATAAGAAACAAAAATGTCTAAGATTTCTTTAAATAATTATAGTGATAAGTTATAGTTTAAAGCTAGTTGTATAAGTGTGAGATCCTCTAGGGATTTAATAGGATTGGAAGTCTATGAAATTCCTAGTTTCTTGATGGATAATTAATGACCAATAGTAATAACCACTTATTTATCCTATTTAAATAAAAAAATAGCAAGGAAGAGTGGACCTATCCAACATCTATGCTCCCAACACCAGACAAGGGTAGAAAAAACTCTAAGAAGAACTTTTAATTTTTAGGGATCTCTTTGAAAATTGAAATAGGTCATGGTAGGATATTTCAATTCACCCTTAAAACCAATGGAAAATAAAGTTGGCATATAATACTTTAATTAAAGTATGTGTGACCTTTATGACTTCATTTTTAGAGCTCGTCTAGTGTATTTTGACCTCAAAAGAAACCCCTTCACCTAAACCAAAAAAATGATGGGAGAGGACCTCATTTAGGTAAGGCTAGACAAGTTTTGGGTATCCTTAAACTAGGACCTACAATCTTCATCTCCATCTTATACTTTCTAAGAATCAATTTTGATCACAATACAATCATCTTTGAAGGATAAAGGATTTCTCAACTAAAATATTTTCCTTTTATATTTGAGATCATGTGGCTTTACCACCTGAACCTTCAAAAATTGATCAAATATTATTGGAATTAACTCATCAAGGTCACATTCATGTTCATATTATCCAAAAAAAATCAAGCATATTAACTCCAAAATAAAAGTGTGAAAAAAATAAGGGTTTGAGAATATCTTTACCCAAAAGAATGCCTTGGTGGAAAAACTATGTACCCTTGAGGAATAAATGACAATCCACATATTAGATGAAAACTTAGCCAATTATGAGAAGGAACTTATAATCTCCTACCATAACCTAGACTCTAAAGAATAATCATTATATAAAAAAAAAATTAGATTCACCTTTTTGAAGAAAGGAGACATGGACAAAAAATTCTTCTACCAAGTAGCCTCTAGATATAGAAATGCTTATAGAACTTCTAAATTATCCTTGAGGATGAAAGTAAAAGTAGAGACAAAGAATTTATCAATGAATAGATAATTCTACTCTTCAAAAGTATACTAAATGAAATGGTATCTATTGAATTTTAAATAGAGGTGAGTCTTCTACAAAACCTTCCCCCAGTCATCTCTTAGATAAAAAAATTGAGAACTATGCAATCCCCCTTATTTGGAAGATGTTATAAATGCAATTTTCTCCATGGAGGGAAATAAGGCACCCATACTAGATGGTTTTCTTCCTCTATTATTCTAAAAGATCTAAGACATCATACAAGTGGAAGTGGAGGCTACAGTCTTTGAATTAGTTTGGTTTAGAACTATCCTAAAAGAGCTTAAAAATACATTCTTAGTCCTCATCCCAAGAAACTAGGAGTAATCCAATTATAGGATTTTAGGCCCATAAGTCTATGCTCCAAAATTTACAAGATATATACTAAAACCTTGGTCACTCACCTAAAACCTATGCTCAAAAGGATCATTGGTAAAAATAATAAATAACCTTCTTGGTGGGTAGGCAAATCATAGATGGTATTATAATCATCCATGAAACCCTTCACTCAGTGGTAAATTATAATAGGTTAGGCATGTTCCTCAAACTTGACATGAATTAATCCTATTAAAAATTGTCATATAGATTCTTAGATAAAGTTATAAACATGATTATATTTGATGTGGATTATAGGGTCTTGATTTATAGTTACATATCCACCCCCATGTATTGATCATGATCAATAGAGTTCCCAAAGGTTTTTTGTCTTCTAGCCAAGGAATCAAGCAAGGAGACCCTTATCATCATACTTATTCATCATGATGGTATAAAATCTAAGCATAATCATGAAAGTGTTTAAGGATCAAAACATAATTAAAGGACTAAATATATCCTAAAACATTATCTTAGTTACTCAGGATAAACACATGATAACACTTTCCTCCTTTCAGAGGTATATATGGTAGAAGTAAAAACCTTTAAAAACATATTCTTAGACTATGAATGGTCTTCAATTAATTGAATCACCTTTATCAAAATATTTATCTTCTTCTTAAATACCCCACCTTCCATCCAAAAAAGTATATTAGGTATAATGGGATAAAATATTATAAACCTCCCCTCAACCTATCTTGGCATGACATTGTTTGAGGGAAAAATGAAAATGGAATTATATAATCCATTGGTGGACATAATCTATAAGAAATTAGTTGGTTGGAAAGGTTCACTCCTTATATAGGAAAGCAAAATCCAACTTCTCAAAATTTCATTGCAAAGAATAACAGTCTACTTGATGACCATGTTATGAATACCTATCAAGATTGCAGAGAGAATATATCAAATTCAAAAAAACATTCTATGGAGAATCATATAAGACAAATTTAGATTCCCACTAGTATCCTAGGAAAAATCCTATCATCCTAAGTCCTTTAGAGGACTCAAAACAGGATGATCAAAAGTATGAACCAATATCTCATAGATAATTTTTATTAGAGAGTAATGAAATTAGATACCATTAGACTCAAAATATCAAATTTAAGTGTCTTAAGGGTAGGGATGAAGATATCCTCCTTTTAAAAGAGGACCCCTTGGATGCCTCCACCATCTAGATTTCCATCTTGAGCACAAAATATCTACTCATGAAGGGAAGTAGATGGTAGGTAGAAAATGCTGATTTATGGGAAGATTTGTAGCTAACACTTTCTCCTCTAGCATCATATCCTCTCTATAAAAAACAAAGTGTGAAATTAAAAACTTCCATAGGCCATAAGGTTAAGGACTACTTGTCATTTTCTAAAGGGAGAATGAGGTGGAAAACCCTGACCGTAGAGATAAATAATGCATAAATTATCTAGTAAATACAAAATATAAATCCCCAACTTCAGTAAATTCACATTATTATGTTCTTTAAGGAAGACTTCCTTATCTAGTGGTGGAAGATAGTGGGGATTACTCGATGAAGTTTGGGTTCCTAGTCAACCTTGATCTAGAGGAGGATTGAACATACTAGATAAATATATGGATCAATCACTTTACCCATAAGATAAACATATTTTTCTAGATTATAGCTTAGGATAAAATTCTCGCTATGGACAATCTACCCAAACATAGACTGACCATCCCTAAAAGGTGTGTACTCACAAAATCTGACCTAGAATATGATCCTCATTACTTCCTTGATTTCTTCTTTGATACAACCATCTAGAATCATCTCTTTCGAATCTGCAATATGTCATGGTTTAAGCCTAACTCGTTTCTTTATATCATCATCTAGTGGAAAACCTTATGGAAGATTCCCTTATTGTCCTTTATGTGGCTCCTAACCCTTCCCATTTTTTTGTTACATTTGGATTTCCAAGAATGACCATCTCTTAAAACACAAAAACATACAACCCCTTGAGTTATTTCCACTAGTTATGGGCTACCATTATCAATAACTAGAGAGTGGTGATCTCCAATGACAAAATGGTTACCTCAAAAGTTAAACATGTCATTATTAGTAAGTGTAACCTTACCCCATAGACTAAACATGGCTAGAAGCCTCATGAAATGATCATGTCCCCCTCTAGGCTAGTCAAAGTTAAACTTTGATGGAGCATCCAAGGGAATTATAGGAAAGGCATCTAGTTGGTAGTCTAAATTAACATGTACAAGTTATAAATTTAATGAGATTCACTAAACATTCTTAATTCCATTTTGGGAAAAGTTATCCCCTCCCATTCCATTATCAAACTCATTATTGATGCCATGAATTTACTTCAAACCACTATTGAATTTTTGTTCACCCACATCTATTAGGAGGGTAATACCACAGTGGATGGTTTGGAAAACATTCACATCACTAGCCTTGATTTCATCACATGGATTGGTAGAACAAACATTGTTCCCTTCATATCTCCCCCATGATTAATCATGATTTACAAAACTTGCCCATTCATCCAAGGGTTGAAAGCACATGTACGAATGGATATCACATCTAATTCAAGTTCACCTTACACTAAGTGTCATGATGGTGACATTAATTTTGAATTTTAGGATGATAGCCATCATCCTAAAAAGCACTATAGTTATATTATTTTGATAAATCATAATTTTAATTCTTTAACCATTCACTCCACACTTTGTTGTTATTCACTTTAACCTCCTCTATTCATGAAATTCCCATGGATTGGGAATTACCTAAAATGGGATGGTGGGGAAAATATGAACTTCCCCCTCTATTTTTGGACTGGTTTTTTAACATAATAAGGCACAACTATAGGCATTTGACTTCAAAAATGGAGTTTGTGTGAATAGTCTCCAAGATACACACTATTACCACTCAATGTTTAATATGATGTTCAAAAACAGGTCCAATTATCAAATATTTATTATGAGATTTTGAAAATTATGATTTCTATTTATAAAAAAATGGGAATAAGTAGTTTAATATTACAAAACAAACACAAAAGATAGGAAATGGTAAGGTAGATGAGAGAGCCTCTAGGTCTAGAATGAACTCAGTGCATTGATCATTAAACCAAGTGACCTTACCATAATTGTAACATTATAGGCTAAGTTTCACTAAATTTATACCTCTAATAACATACAGTGAGAAGATTCTAAGGAAGTTTGGGGTATGCCTCAAATATAATCCCTCACTAAATATGAATATTATGGGTTTATAGTAAACTAAACATAAACACCATATGATAATTTGTAGATTAAGACACAAATTAACATGTTTATAAAATGGAAATGAGAGAACTCACACTATGATTATAATGGATAAGTGCATCATAACCATAGCATACATAAAGTATCAAAGTATTAATCTAATTAACCTATCATTGAAAATCATTCAAAAATGGAGATGAAAGATAATTGAGATATAAAACAAACCCTTTGCATAAAATAGGAATTATATTCATCAAAAGATTTAAGTGTTTTAACAAAATTAATCTAGGCTAAATCTACAGTCTAGAGAGATGAAGGAAAAAGTAGGTGAAATCTTATCTATAATTTTATAACACTTTAGAGAAATTTTTAGTTAACCTCTATATTATAATATTATTTTTCCATATATATAAGGATGGGTCACACTTCAAAATAACATAGGATCCTATCCTAGGACATGATGGAAACTCCTTATAGTTATAACCATAATTAAAATTTTAAATCAAGAAAATACCTAATAACCCCCAAAATATCTATGGGGACCACTTAATTGATGTGTGGAGGTGACTGTGAAGTTCCAAATCCTATCTGCTTTGATATGGAATATCTAGCTTCTAACATAGCTACCATGGGATCAAACTACTTGTCTAGATTTGTAAGGTTCACTAAGGCATCTTAAAGATTACATTGGCTTGATTCTTCAGTCTTTGGTAGACTTGGAAATATATTCTATTGACACCTAGACCATATAGACCTACTTGATTCTCACCATGGTCTGCATTGATATATCCAACACCACTTGATCTCTTTCTTAGTTTGCCTTGTCATCCTTCTCCCTCATGATCTAGTCAAATTGACCTATGAAAATTTTGAATTTTCTTTAGTTTAGTAGGTGTAATCTAGGTGGAATAACATAGAGATATTGACCTCCTTAAATTAGGTTAATATCTTCTTCTTTCAATCTTTTAAGGGTCTGATTGTAGTGTGATCCATACTTGACCAATCCTACATAGAATACCTCATGTTATTATCATACATTTGATACAACCCCAAGTCTTATTTTGGAATTAGTTTTAACTCCAAAATCATTCCTTCATTTATTACAACTTGTATCTTATAACACTTATCATCTATCTCAATAATCCTCCCCAAGTAAGCTTGGGTCCACTGGATAAACACATTGGTCTCATCTAGAGTCTCCATTAATTTCTTGAGAATTGATAAGAGTAGTAAGAGAGCATCCTAGGCTTGCTAAATTAGTCTAATGGGAAAATATATCTTTACATGGGTTTCCAAGGTTTGAACATGGATTTGCATGCCCTCAAGGAGTTTCTTGGACATATCATGAGCTACCCAGAGGATAGAGACTAAGTCCTCAACCATCCTTTCTTCCCTAGTTAAATTCCTCACATTAGTGAGGGAGAATATATTTTGATGGGTATACCAAATGACTAGGTTATTCTCCTAGAATAATATTTAAGTTAGTGTCCTATTCATTATTCCTAAATTTTGGTTGAAGCTCCATTATACATTTGGGTCACCCTAGGCAATCATCTCCGATGCATGTGACCTTAAGAGAATTCCTTGAGTTTCAAGAGGTGTAAGAAGGGTGGTGAATGGAAGAGGATGATGTGGAGGGAATATGGACAAAGTGGATGGGGTGGATGAGTAAAGTAGTGAAATCAGAGGGAGTATGGGAGAAAAATGAGGAAGAACAAAAAGGGAGTCATAAGGGAACATTTATTCCTACCATTTATCTTGGGTCACATTCACTTGAGGGGGAATTACCCCCAAGAAAGGGTTATTGAATAATATGGAGGAGATGGGTTAGTTAAATGATAATCTCATGGCACCCTAGTTGATTAAAAGAGTGGGATGGGGATCAAGGCATCAAGGTGTTGAGGTTAGGGTTAGAGGAACTATTAGGGCTTGTAGAGGAGGTTAGACTAGAGTATAGGTCATTCAAACTAGAGTTAGAATGTGATTTTCCTTTTGCTTCTTCTTTAGTCTCTTACTCAGGTTGGCTTAAAATTCTATAGTGGAAGGATTGGTCAAGATAATAAGAATTTTGAGGGATGATATTAGGCTACTTAAAGATACTATTGGAGGTACCAAGATGATTTTATGAAATTAAGAGCATTCTTATTGCTTGTGGTATGCTCTTGATAGTCATATCTATGCTCATAGATAAAGGCAAACCCAATGAAATCACCAAGAGTATTCCAAGTTGTGAAATGGATGTAACAAAGGGGGACAAATAGGTAAATAAGATCATGAGGACTAAGGCTAATGGTACATAGGGAAATTATATAGGGGTTATAATGGGAAAAAGGGGAGGTACAACTTAAGGTGCTTATGGGAGTGTAGAAAAAATAGTGGGTGCTAGGATAAGAAGTTGGAAAATTTTGAGAGTGAGGGTGTAAGGTAAATGGAAGAAAATAGAAGTGTGAAATGGGGAACTTGGTCTAATTCCTATTGGGAGCCTCACTTTAGGATCACTCTCAAACTACCAATCACGTTAAACCTCAGGGTTTGTGTAACCTAGGATTGAGTTGGATGTGCTTGGGCTACCTACCACTAAGTTACATGGGTTTGTATTTATCCCTTGTATACTAATATAGATACCAAATGATATGGAGGTGGAGTTGGGGCATAAATAATGACTATACGATGCAGGGGAGGAGCTAGGGCATAAGGAGTAGGACCTACTAGAGGATGTAGAGATAGAATTAGATAATGAAGAGGAGGAGGGGGTATGACATATAATATCCTCATAGAGATAATAATATGATTCAATATTGGATCATTATAGATAACCATATGATTCAATCTTGGATCATTAACAAATCAAGAATGAGATAGAGGAGGCATGGATGGGACCACTTGAACTTTTTTCCCTTTCTTATTCTTCTTTATTACAACCCATGACAATAGCTCCTTGTCATTGATAGAATCCAAGTAGAGATAATAATAATCCTTTGCTTCATTACCATAGTTGATATTGAGGTGGGATGAATTTATCTCTAATTATCCCCTTATGATCACAATGCCAGAGCTTATCTCTTTCTAGGGTGAAGGAGTCATGCCTAGCTACCATAGTTTGGATTAGAGGGAAGGAATTGAAGACATGGTACTTAATTATGATCAAAAATGGTGGGAATGCATTTTTATATCATTTTATACAAAATCCAAATATGTCTTCCATAATCTAGTAGTAAATTTGCTAATCTGATAGATAGTCTAAGATGAAAGACAATAGGCAAAAGGGATCTTTGAGGAAACCCATAATTTAGATCATGGTGACCTCTTGAGAAGATATTAGTCCCTAATGGTAGTGATGGAATCCAATATTTATTATGATATTTGGGGAATCAAGGAATAATTTATCATTTGGTATATGACCAAGTAGAAATACCCACATATGCCATAGATGTGGTTTTAGAAATGGTGGCCATATAGCTTGTAGAAGACCACATGGACTATCAAGACCTTAGGAACCCACATAGGAAATGATGAAGGATTAAAAGTGAATATTACATAGATCATGTCCAAAATTTATTTCATCATATAAAAATTATATCTAGCTTAGACATATGTAATGGTATTAACTTATTTGAAATTGACTAGTCCTCCCTTATCTAAAACTTTAGAGCATGTGAGGATCATATGGAGGAGGGGCACCAATATCTCATTGATGTGTGGTTAGTTATGGGACTCAAACAATTATTTTATTAGTATCATGCTGATCCAAACTTCATCCAAGATGGTTTGGACCTTGTATTCATTAATATTCTCTTTATTAACCCATTTAGCATCTAGGTTCTTAGGCCAGTGGTGAAGGATGTCATATATTTGGTAGGTATTAATCTAGACTATCACCTCTATTTAATCATATGATAAGGTTTATTCAAGGATGGATTAGTAAAATTTTTAGGTATTCCAAGTGTTATCATTAATTTGGTACTCAGAGTTAGGTGAACACACCCAATCATGCACCCTATCCTACACTTAGATGGTGGAGTGAAGGAGGTTGCCAAATAAGTCAATGCAAGGGAATTCCTTTGGATTATAAATTTCTCTATGAAGTTTAATATTATTTTATGATTGAAGGGAATCCCAAATAATTTCTTATTGGTCATTATTGGAGTTTAAATATTTGGGGACTTGCTTGACCATATTGAATAAGTCATTGTAGTGATTTAATTTTGTCAAGCTAGCTAGGAATGTGGTATCTTTGTAATTAGGTTCAATGTTTAGGTTTGAAGAGGATGTGACCATTATAGAAGGATGGAGGGGAAATAAGGAGTCCCTAAGTATAGGAGGAATGAAATTTATGGGTTATCTATGAGAATTAGAAAGATAGGAGTTGGATTTTTCTTGAAGGTAGATAGTGGTAATTGCTAATGGGTTTTTTTAGGCTTTTATAAATTCATCCATATATCCCCCTTATATTAATGGCATTTTATGGCTCACTTTATATGAATTAAAATTTTATTTGGTCGCTAGATTCCTTCTCTTTAATTTTAAATATAAATTTAAATTTAGAGTAAATGATCTTCCATCTTCAACTAGATATATCAATGGTGATGGGATGTTTTAAAAATGTCCAATCATGCTTACTTTCCTATTTTATTAATGCTCAGTGCATAATAGGCACTCATTCACATTCCTTAGAGGATTTTTATTTAACTCTCCTTTTTTGACACATGTCATCTACTCATTGATCCTCCTATTAATAGTTGGTACCTACGCATGGCTTCATAGTCTATCATTCCCTTAGTAAGGATGATATGTCACCTAATTGTATGTGGCATATATTGATATTTGATTGGTTATCTAGCTCATGTGTACCTTATTTTGACCTTATTAGGGTCTTAGGTGGTTGCTAGTTCATCCAACCTACTAGATAACATATCATTCCCTAATTAAGCTAGGTTATCATAGGCTATGACATCTTTAATAGGTTTATGAAATGGATTCTCTGACACTTAGGAAACATTGCACCTTCTCATTCAATTAAGATCTCTTGGTTTATGAAATATATGATAGGTCTAGGGATTCACCATTATAACACTTGGTGATGTGTTGCCTCTTGATTTGGATAGGCTCTTATGAGCTCTAACATCTCTGATAGGTCTAGAAACTAGACATTATTACCATGGTGATGTGGTACCTCCTAATTTGGCTAGATTATCTTAGGCTCTAAAATCTCTCTCAAGTCCATGGATTATCCATTTTAACACTTGGTGACATGGATCCTCCTCATTTGTTTGGGCTATCTAGGCTCTAACATCTCTTATAGGTATAGGGATTGGTTACTCTAAAAACTAGGAAACATAGTACCTGCTCATTTGGTAGGGCTTTCATAAGATCTAACGTATTTGAGAGGTCTAGGGACTAGCCATTCTAACACTTAGGAAATGTGGTTCCTTCTCATTTGGCTGACCTCTCCCAAGGTTTGACATATCTAATAGGTTTGAGTACTAGGCATTCTAACACTTAGGCAACATGGTGCCTTTTCATTTGGTTAGGATCTCATAGGATATTACATCTATGATAGATCTAGGGACTAGCCTATTTGAAACTTGGTGACATGGGGCCTCTTGATTTAGTTGGACTCTTTTCTCTATAAAATCCATAAAAAAACTAAGTGAAAATATGCTTAATGTATTTAATAATTACTCCTACCTTATTAATAATTTGATTTACTATGAAGGGTGATGGGTTTGTTGATCTTGGAAAGGAATGGGACTTTGGGAATTTTTGTTGAATGTAGACCTGAAATTTAATCATCTTAATTCACAAATAACATGTATACCTTAGTTATAAAAAACAAATAAGGCTTGTTTTTTCTTAGGGAAATTAGGGTGACAATATATTCCAAATAAATAATCTTAAGTGAAACCAAAAAAATAAATAAAGAACATTGCATCTCTAGTTCCTAAGATTTTTAGAGGGGTCCCACATTTTAGAAAAAATAGGGTGTGTTGGACATAATAAATGACAACTTCCATGAGGAAAGTAATGAGAAACACTTAAAACCCAATCAATTTAATTTCTATCATTGCATAGATCGAAGGTCAAAAGGTTCAATTACCATCTCATAATTACTTCAATCAAAGTTTTTAACTTGGGTCTTCCTATTTTTCAATAATCTTTATAGGTTTAGGCCTTCACCTAGGATAACTAATAATAGAGTTAGGCATTAGAGTAACATCATAAAATAAATAAGGATCCAAAGGGGAAAAACACAAAAAAAATTAAAATCACATGGTGAAAGCAAATACATAATGAAAAAATATATCTAATATATACATTACTACCTCTACTTAGATTACTCAAAAACTACACTAGAGGAGACAACTAAGAAATAATGTTTTAATAACTACCCATTTACTAGAACTGGTATATCATTTCCCTAGAGATCCTTGAGATAAAAGGCATTCTAGCCCAAGATTTTAGCTATTTGGTATGGGCCAATATAGAGGGGATCAAATTTTTAATGTTAACCTTTCTTATTTTGATCCTTGTCCCATATTAGGACCATGTCATAAAATTTAAAGGTCTTGATCTTTGCTCTCCAATCATACCACCTTTTTACTATATCTTGGTGTTTACTAAATCTTAACAAAGCTTTTTCCAGGCTTTCTCTAATTGAATTAGGTCAAGGAGTCTAGAATTCACCTTATCATCTAGTTCCATAAATTTTTATATGAAATTATAAGTTAGTAGCCTAAGCATGACCATCATGATTAGATCTAATCTATAAACTATAAGGAAAGGTGAGATTTTGAGGGCTTGTTTATACTTGGTATGGTTTTCCCATAGGGAAAAATTTAGCAATTAGTGTGATTTTTAGGGGTTTTATCTAGCTAATTTCTTGATGGTATCAATCAAATTCTTGTTATTAGACTCTACCAATTTGTTCCCTTATGGGTAATGATTGGATGAGAAATTCAATGTGATCATATTATCATAAGCCCATTTTGTGAATTATGTGGATTGAAAGGTAGGACCATTATCACATACTAAATAAATGGGGACCCATGAATTGGTGGTTATGGTGCTTTCAAGGAACATGATAACTTCAAAAATAGTGATTATTTTAGTTCAAATTATCTCAAATCATCTAGTGCAATAGTTCATGATCACAAGAATGAACTTATGACTAGGGGATGAACTAGGGTTGATGACCCCCATGAAATCTATCCCCCATTATGCAAATGATGTAGAATCCATAATGGGTTATAGTGGAATTTTTGCATTTGTCTCTATCTTAGAAAAGGTATAACACTAATGATAAAAGAAGACACAGGAATGAACATCTTTGAATAGTGTTGGCTAGTAGTATCCTACCTAAAGAAATCTATGGGATATGGAATTTGTTGTAGGGTGGACAACTCCCAATTTTTCATGAAAACTTCCCATTATCTCTTTGGCATATTATTATGATATACATAAAGGTAGATTCATTCATTATTTATCCTAAATAAAGTTCCCTTATTCATCATATATTGTATAGCCTTCAACTAGAGGGTCCTCCTATGTGTGTGATTGAGTCATGAGGGTACATTTTGATAGAGTTAAAATTACATGAATATGGCATGCTAATATGATTATTTTACCCTATTTTGATCCACTTGGTATAACATAATCCTCAAGTCTATATCCATTATTAACTAAGTGAGGCCTTGTCCTCTAACCAATTTGGTTAGCTTTATTTTGAAGTCATAATCTTGTAATTCTATCATCCATTGACCTCTTATTTCACCCAACTCACTATGCCCTAGCATCTATTTTATAACTAGTGTCAACCAAATTTTAGGTTCAAGAAATATTATTAAAATAACAATAAAAACCCAAAACATGATATAACTAATATGAATGGATATAAGAAGGAAATTAGAACAAATGAAACATTCTTACCATCCTTTTGACCTCTTTATGCCTCCATTCCAAGATTTGCACTTGAATGACTTGATATCAAAATTTGGGATGTTGGATTAATTTGAGATCTATTAAAAATGACTTTCAATGCTTTATTGAAAAGGATAATGGCTTAGATGAGAGAAATAAGGATGTTATGGATGTAATGTGAGAGCTTGATGGCTTTCTAGATGATTTTCCAATTAGTCTTAGTCATTTCCCAAGCATAGTATTTTATAGGAAAAATAGAGGGAATTTTGAAGAATTTTAATTTATTATAAGTCTCTAATTTAGAGACTTTTAAATAATTAGAGTTTCTCCAATTTTAGAGCCTTATCCATAGGTTTAGGTAATAATTAAGGGGATTAGATATGGATTAATGAGGTTTACAATTCATAGGGTGGTGGGTGGGTAGGTAGATTATTTTGGAATTTTAAATTGGATACTGTATTTAGAGAGTAGGTTAGTAGATAATAGGTCTTGTTAGGAGTTTAATAAGAGAATTAAATGGTTTTAGGATGGGATAAAGGTTAATGAGATATAGGAATGGGATGGGGATTACTAGTTAATTAGTTACCTTAGTTAGTATAATTAGTGGGGTGAGCATAATTTAGTTCATAAATTTTTCCCCTCTTTGAAAGGTTGTTACGAGTGGAATAAAGTAAGTCTTTAAAAAAACCTTAATGTTAGATGGTGTCAATTGTTAGTGGGATATAATTACACCTCAAGGGAGCATGCAGGGATAAAAATCAACTTAGATGGTCACTCAAAGTAGAATGTTGGGTGGGAAAAGAGTCATAGCTAGATAGGGTTGTGATGCCCCAATTAACCAAATAGATGCCCCAAAAGTGAGGATGAAGGATCTCAATGTGATGAGTCTATACAAATGAAAAATTTATAGAAAGTGTTTTTTTTGAGAAAATGATAGTGATTAAAGAGGATGGGTTCATGCTAATGGATAAGTCTCATAGCCAAGATACATACTAAGGGAATATCAAAGTAGTGATAAGGAAGATTGATTGGTGAGAAAGAGTTACTTTTAGTAACATTTAGGCTTTAAAATGTTATGTGATTATTGCGTGACCAATCAAGTGATGGGATGGTGATGAGGGAGAAATTATGGCTAAGCTATCCTTGGGCACTTGAAAAGTGGCCAAGTGATTCCTATATAGTCTAAAAAGACCTTAGGTTAATGTAGTTTTGGATATGGGAGAAGATGAATGATAAGGTTGTGGACATGTTTGGCCCTATAAAATGATAGAAGATTAGGAAAAGGGACTAAATTAGGTTATATGGAGAATTAGATGGTGTTATGGATAAGGGATGTTAGTCAGGGGATGAGGTGGGGTGGGGTGGGGTCATATATGACAAAAGAGAGTCATTTTCACCCATTAACTTTTTGAAAATGTGAGCTCTAAGCTGAGATTATGGACTAGCTACCTTGAGCTTCCCATCAAGGTAAAAGAGAGTTTGAAAGTACCATAGATATGTTAAATCTAGACTTGTGGTGAGTAATAAAGACTACCTCAATAATTTTGTGTTTTTAGTTTATTTTTGTGAATTTTGGAGGTGAATTTGGTAGAAAATATTTCATCTAACTCAATCTAGCAATACCATGTATGGTGGTTCTACCCTCATTCATGATATTATCCTCATAACTAGCAAGATTATGAATTTTAATGGAAATATTGTAATATCACTAATAGTAAATTATGGTATTACAATCCCATGACTAGAGATTCATGGGTTTCCAATCCTACTATTAGTGAGTCAAGGGATTACAATCCTATGACTTTCAAATCATGGTTTTGTCAAAACTGCTAGTAACAACTAGTGATATTACAAGTGATAGGAAAAATGGGTAAGTGATGATATGGTTAAGTTAGGTTAGTTGGTATGAGGGCTTGTTAGTTTATTAGGTTCATGGGTGGGGTAGATAGGTGAGTTGGATAGGATGAGTTTAGTTAGCTAAGTGGGTTAGTTTTTGGGTTGATTTTTAGATTCAGGGTAATAGGGGTCTAAGGAAAGTTGGGTAGGATTGATGGGAAATGGGGTAGATTGGGATGATAGGAATAATGAAATTTTAGATATGGGTATTTGGGATAGATTATCCATAAGGATATATAAAGTGAAACTATATGAGTGAGGATAATGATAAATAGATGATGGTTGGTATAGGCGGGTTTAGGTATATCGACATCAAACTTGTGACATCTTCAGGTGATACATAAGATGTGTTAGGTGGATATAGAGGAGTTTAAGGTGCTTGAGTTAATAGGATTACATGATGTAGTAATGATGCTTCTAATTTACATATATTAGGCATTAATTATGACACTAGTAGAGTGATGTCACTCAAAGATGAGTACCTTCCACTTTATGACTGAGGAGATGATAGTTACACTTGAGGATGTTTATAGGATATTTTATGTACCCATGTATAGATACAAGATCTAATGGAAATCATGAACATTGACCAAGACATTATAGAAACTATATGGGAGTTTATATATCAAGATGCAAGATCTATGTATTGATCTTGAATAGTGCCAACATGAGGGTATATTAGATAAACTGACTCCTGTGGGCATGGTTCTTGTTTCCAGCATTCTCTTGCTAGATAAGAGTAGATAGTGGTTTCATTTGGGATTAGGTGATGTTATTGTAGATATGATTCATGACCACTAAGTATTTGTCTAAGGTCTATTTTTTTTAGCTCATTTGTACAAGGAGATACACTTGGGGGATTATAAAAGTGAACAAAGCTTTAGACCCTTGATACTACTATAGATTTGGATTTGGGAGCACATTATAATCTAGTGACCCTTAGGTAGACTTATATGGATTGATCCCAGATAATTTATGGTTTTCTGAGGGTCTTTAGTACTAAGATTGTCATTGGGTCATGCAAAAGATATGAGATATTACCTAGAGGATTTTTTTAGTTTTCACCTATAGCACATTACTTGGATGCCTTATAGAGGCATTACATTTAGCTAGGTTGATGAGTCATGGACATAGTATATGATTACAACATGATAGGTGATAGGTCATCATGATTATATTATAAAGAAATATCATCTATACCATGTCCAACATTAGTTTGGCTTTATTCAAGATGTGTCAGGGCACTAGCATTTATTTTCACATAGCAAGTAGGAGAGGCCACATTGGGGGAGACCTATAAATAGGGGATGATAAAATAGAGTATGAAAGCGTTGCACCTATTTATTGAGATTTTTACACACCTATCCTAGATCCTAATGTGATAGTAGCATACGTGGCATGGTGGCATCATTGAATGTTGATTAGGTTGATACAACCTCAGGTGTTGGTTTAGAGAGGTGTACTGAGGAGAGTATTGCAAGCATGGGTAAGGATATAGATGAGGGTGAGATAGAGGAGACATATGATTTTATAGGGGAGGTAGGATGAATGGGGTGATGGGATAGATGATATGGAGATAGATGGTGGATATAGTGATAGATCAATAACAATAGCATAGGTGGGGCCTTAGGCTTAGGTATAAGTAGGACCATAGGTATAGGAATTGTCCTAGGCAAAAACATAGGTAGGTAGAAGCAGTGTTGGTGCAAGTCTTTCTTAGCCTCTGAGGACATAAGAGGATTATGTTATGATTATCAGACTATAGGGGGAGATCTCAGAGTAATTAGCAGAGTGTGTAAGGATTACACATGAGTGAGACCAACTACAAACTAATTTTTAGAGTATGGTTGCATAGGGTGATGGTCAGTTGTCATAGGTATAAAGATATATTAAAGCAATATAGGCCTAGATTACTTAGAGAGATGGGTAATTGACTCAGATGTAGACATATGTTACTACTTTATAGTCATAGGTGATTTAGAGGGACTGATGGATCACCCAAGTGTAGGGACATATTGCCACCTTACAGGGCTAGGTTATAATATTATAGGGTTAGGTGATAGGTTTATAGGGTTAGGTGGCACATCAATAGGCCTAGATTTAGACATTGAATAGTCAATTAGTAGTGGGAGAGAGGGTTAAAGATGAGGCTAGTGAGGCCTTCAGAGGGTAGGGAATGATGGGGATGATGGATCACATTATGGTTCTTACATAGGAGGCCTAGTATTATTGAATGTTGTATGAGGCTACATTTCTAGAGGGTTAATGTGTCAAATCCTTTTGTGCTAGCTAGTCATCTATTTGGAATCCTTTTAGAAGAGGTGGAGAACCACTGAGGCCACTAGGATCATAGTCATGATCCATATATATATATATATATATATATATATATATATATATATATATATATATGTATGTATGTATGTATGTATGTATGTGTATCTATGTATATATAGGGTATATTTTGTATCACTAACTCATTCTTTCCCCATGGGTGCCATGTAGTTGTATGATATATTTTGACATGGGTTCCATGTGGATATGGTATTCTGGGCATTTGTTATATATATATATATATATATATATATATATATATAATGTGCATTTAGCCGATGGATACATGGATGTTTTTTGTTTATGTTTATTGATATGAGATGTATTTATTTATTATATGATGTTGACATTGATTTAGTTTTAGATGTTATGGATGTTACTCATGTTGACATCATGATGTATATATGGACAATGTGATGCTAGATAGATATGTTGTATCTATGTTTTAATTATTCATGGATGATGATGTATATGATATTTTTGTTATGATTATGCTATGGATGATATGACATGATTTGATTGATGTATTATTTGATCTATGTTTTGATTATTCATGAATAAAGAAGTTAATGCTCTATTTTTCTCAATTCATGCTTAGTGTTCATGATAGAAATTCTCTTGCACCATAGAGGTAGGGTGGTGATGGGATGATTTTTAGGTTCAGACATTGGGTAAGGGTAGATGTGATGGGTATTTGGTTAGGATGGGATATGTTTGTTAGAAGCTATCAAGATGTGAATTGATGCAATCTTTGTTTTAGTATTCCATCTTATTATATATATTAGGGACATGAAAAGTCCAAGACACATTAATATAGATACATGGGGAACTTTGTTTAAGAGATAAACTTTCCCAAAAATACTCATGGTTCATTTGTTCCATCCTCATTCCTATAAATATTAATATAAACAAACCTAACTATTAAAACACACATTAATTATGGATAAAAAAATCATTCTCACATACATACTTACATAACCACACACATAAAACAAGTAAAGATGACATGTAGATGAGAAGTTTTTATGGGGTTATTTTTATGGATGATGATGAAGTGATGATTTATGGTGATATAAAATGGATCTAGTGATGATGTATAGGTTTATTTTTATATGATAGGTAATGCCCAAGAGTTTGTCCCTAATATGAATTTAGCCAAGTTACACCATGGGGGTAATGATGACCCTTCAAGAATTGGTAACATAGTGTTTATTAAAATTCCTAGAAAGAGAGATTTATTTTTGTTATGACCCTCCATAATGATGATTAATGGTGGGGAGGTGTGGACCTAAGAGTTAGTGATATAAATGAGTGGTAATGGGATGTAGTGTTGAGGCTAAAAATGAGACATGTTTATTAGGGATGATTGGCAAAGGTATGATAGGAATAATGTGGATGTAGATGGGACTTGGGGTTGTGGATACCAAGTATGGATAAAATTACTTAGAGATAACTCTAATAAATATCCTTGACTAGCCATATCTTTCCCTTTTTCTCAATTAATTATGCTAGTTTGTTATTCTAGTCCTGATGATAGATTCCCACTATTAAGACTAGGGCTAGGGTTATTTTACCATGACATCAAGAACTACTTTTCATCATGGTAATTTCCCAAGGCACTAGCAAGTTGGTTTTCACCATTATATGTTTTTTTGATTGATAAGGAGGGGTGATGGATGGATAGAGTGGACATGGATTATTCCATAGATGGAGGATGATGATATCTAATTTAGGTGTAGAAGCACTTGAGATGCATAATGTTTATGGGATCATATAATTCTTCTTTATTGATCATGGCTAGTTTATAAGCTATTGATATGAACTTGAAAATAATGACATAAGGACCTAACCAATTGGCTTCAAACTTTCCCTTCTTATCTTAGTCTGCATTGGTGTTTTTTATTCTCCTTTACGACTAAGTCATCAATTTTAAACTCCCTAGACTGAATCCTTTTAAGATATTGGCCTTTTAGTTTATTTTGATTTGATAAGAGGTGATCCAAGGCCTTTTGATGTTTTTCATCAAGGAGTTATAGTTCTTGAAGTTTTTCTTGTTTGAGATTATGATAAGTAATGATACCTCTCAGTCAGAGTCAAAGAGAGGGGAGTTCTACTTCTACTGGCAATATTGATTCAATCCCATAAGCCAAGGTATATGAAGTTGCCCCAATAGGTGTGTTGACACTTGTACGATAAGACTATAATGCCAAATATAGTTGAGTGTGCCAATTTATTCCATCTTACTTAATAATCTACTTTAGAATCTTGATGAGCAGTTTATTAGTTGCTTCTAATTATGCATTACTTTGGGGATAATATGGGGATCAAAAATGCTTTGTGATGTGATATTTTTGGCATAAGGACTCAACTCCCTAATTCTTGAATGATTTTCCATTATATTAAATTACATTTGTAGGTATACCAAAATGAAAAATAATTTTATTAAGAATAAACATGGAAATCTAGAGGGTTATTATATACGTAAGTAGAATTAATTCTACCATCTGGTAAAATAGTCCATAGCCATGATAATGAATTTATGACCCTCTGATGAAGTAGGATTAATATTGCCAATTATATCAAGGCCCCATATGGAAAATGACCATGGGATCATAATAGGCTATAATTCTTTTGTCAAAGCATGAATAAGATTCCCATGTTTATGGTAGGCCACACATTTATGCACATATTGGCAATAATATTATTCCATCATTAACCAATAATAGCCAACTTGGAGGAGCTTTTTGGCTAGGGCCATTTAACTGATGTACCCTCCATAAATACCATCATGGAATTCTTTGATTGCCTAAGATACCTCTTTCAATTTCAAACCCCTCAACAAGGTTCCATCATAGCCTCATCAATAAAGTGTGCTACCAAGGATCGTGTATTAGGTGGTGTGATGGATAAAGGATTTGCATTGATGATGGTTGAGGTTAGAGGTAAGGATGTTGTCTTAAAGGTACATATAAATGTCATAGTACCATGAGAGACAAGGTTAGTTAACTTCATAAATTTAAAGTGGAGCCATTAATTGATAGGTTGGGATGATCATATGCTTAATCAAAAAATTTCCTTGCAAAATTTTTTTAGGGAGGTTAATGAGTGATCCAATAGTAGCTATAGACTCAGATGCCTTATTGATTCCTCATGGAACTTGTTCAAATGTTATAGATTGAAATTTTTTCTTTAATTGATCCAATAGCTGTTTGTAAGGAAGTAATTTTTAATCCTTTGTTTGGAACTCATCATTGACCTATTTGATAATCAACTATGAGTCACCAAATAATTTTAGTTACTAGATGTTCCATTGAATAGCTAGATGAAGTCAAGTGATTAGTGATTCATATTTTAATATGGTATTGGTGCATGGAAGGCAAAGCAAAAATATTTCAAAATAAGGTCACCTTGTGGAATGACCAGGAGGATGCTTGATCCTAACCCATTTGTGGTAAATGAGCCATCAAAGTATAATTTCCATCTATTATATTGTGAAGTATTCATTATGGAATCATCTAATAAACTAGTTAAAATTGGCTCAATAATTTCTAATAGTGCCTCTACTAGTTGATCTACTATAACCTATCCTTTTATAGTTTTTTTATTAACATACTCAATGTCAAATTCATTGAGCATCATTATCAATTTTGCTACTCAGCCTGTAAGTGCTGATTTGGACAATAAGTATTTTAAGGGATCAACCCTTGTAATGAATTATACTTGATTATTAAGGATGTAATTTTGAATCTTCTACAATATAAAAACTAAGGCTAAACATGCCTTTTCAATGGGATTATAATTCATCTCTAAGATATCAATATGCAACTGAGATAATATATAGCCTGCCCCTTACCCTAATCATTGTGTTGTGCTAAGAGAGCCCAAATGACACATGGTATTTCTAAAATTTATAGGAGTAAAGGCCTTCTTGGGACTGGTGGAGATAATAGGTGGATTATCTAAGTATTATTTAGTCTTTCAAAGTCTTGTTGGCATTCTATATTCCAATGAAAATTAGTCCCCTTCTTCAATAAATGAGTAAAGGGGTGGCACTTATCTACAAGATTAGAGATAAAACATCATAAGGCCTATATCTTATCGTAAAGAATTTAGAGATTCTTAATATTATGAGGTCGAGGAATTTATATGATTACTTTGACCTTTGTTAGATCCACCTTTATGCCCCTTTCTAAAACTATGAATCCTAATAATTTTATTAAGGTCACTCTAAAGACACACCTTTTGGGATTCAACCTTACTTTATACTCTCATAGTCTCTCAAAAATTCTTCTTAGAACTACATGGTGCTCTAATCTTAAATGATACTTCCCCAAAATATCATCTACATAATCTTCAACAATTTCATGCATCATATCATGAAAAATGATGTTCATATCTTGTTGATAGGTTGTTCCTACATTTTTGAGACCAAATGACATGACTTGGTAAAAACAATGTTCCCCATGGGGTAATGAAAATTCTTTTATGTTGATATTCAAGTGTAATTTTGATTTAATTATAACCTAAGAATCCATCTATGAGGAAAATAATTTCATATCCTATTATCAAGTCTATAATCATATTAATATTTGGGAGTGAAAAGTAATCTTTAGGACATGACTTGTTGTTATCCTAAAAATATGTACAATTTTGATTCTGCCTTGTGGTTTAGACATAGGAACAATATTAGAAATTCACTATGAGTAATATATTAGGTGGATAAATATATATTCCAAGATTTTTTGCAAATCCTCTTTACCTAATAATTCCACCTTGGGATGTATCTTTTATAATATATATTTGATGGGTTTGCATTTGGATGTACAACCAAGTGGTGTACCACCAATGAGGGGTCTAACCTAGGCATTCCAATGTATCTCTATGTGAATATGTTGATAATTTTTACTAATAGCTCAATAATGACTTTGTTTCCCTCTGTAGTGAGAGATGCCCCTAGTTTCACTAGTTTGGGATGATTATCAGTTACTATATTAAGTTCTATCACATCCTTAATAAGTGAGGGTGATTTATCTTGAAAATAAGGGGGTAATGATATTTTTGGAATATATAAAGTGAAACAATATGGAATTCTAGTACTAATATCAAAATAATCTTATGATACAAAGGAGCTATATAAGATTTCATCTAATTCTTTGGAAGGTTCTCCTTCTTCTTCATAGTGTTCATCATTGCTTTGATTATGGGATTCTTGTTGTTCCCAAAAATATGTAGATTGATATAAAATTCCTTTTTATGATCATTGGATGGCATGAAGTATCTAGCTCCCATGTATTCTAAAATGGCCTCATCATTTTGATACATTTCAAAGGTGGGCTCCTTCTTTGATTCTTATTCTATGAGGGATGGATAGTGGATGGAAATATTAATCGTGGATATGGTGGTATCAAGGAAGAGGTTGGTGGAAGTGAGCTCCCAGAAGTGGCTATAGATAGAACCTATTTCAATGTCCTCATCAAGGATATATGACTCATTGGTCAAAAGAGAATCCATAATGATATTGGTTAGGTTATCATCATATAATTTTTACCCTAATACAAAATATTATTGATGTTTTTGAACTATGATATGTTTGATTCAACCTTACTCTTATTTTCCTAATCCCTTTCCTTTATACTGCATGTTTTCCATCAATATTTATACTCTAGGATAGTGTTTCTCAGGAGAGATGAGGGACTCATCATCTAGAATAAGCCAAGAATCATCTCTATCTTCAATGTATTCATCAAAAAAAATATAGCACTTGAAAAACCTATTGGCCCAAACTGATATTTAATGGGATTATCCTTCATCATAGCTAGGTACCTATAGCTACATGGAGATAAGGGTATATTGTCAATGTATAATGTTTGTAATCATATTTTCCACATCATATATATGTGATATTTAGTTAGGTAACATTAGTTTTTGATTGAGATGTGAATTTTAATTGATTTAGAGATAGATATTTAGTAGTTATTGGGCTAAAAATATTGTTTTCATTTTCAAGGTAAGGTGTTAGGGATAATGACTAATCCATCTGAAAACTATGGATATGGTCTATCTCCAAGAATGGTGACCTTCATTCCTGAATGTGGGAGCTTTAGGCAGTAATGAAGAGTGGATGGCACAACTTACATTTCATGAATCTATGGTCTTATAAGCAACTTGTTATTTGGTAATTCCACATCTATACCATGAGCTAATCTCTAATGAGCTATAGGTCCCATAGAAATAGGATGATAAATGGTCCCAATTAAGGGTCTTTCATTGTCAGAATAAGATTTTATCATTATCAAAGTGGGCCCTAGTGGAATTTTAGAGTATCCCAATTTCTTTAAAAAGTCTAGATTACACAAATTGAGTGTGGATCCTCTATATATGATAATACGAGACACTCAATGATAGGAGATGATGAATTCAATGTATAATGGGTAATTATGATGTGGGCCAGTAGGGGGAAGATCCTAGGCACTAAAATAATTTGTTGAGATGGGGGATAAATGTGCTACTACTACTTAAAATTGATTAGTATCAAGGTCACTAGGTACTTTTAAATCATTTAGTACTTGATTCAATATTTACCTATGTAAGGAAGATGTTTTAAGAATTTCCATGAAGGAAGTTTGAGTAAGAGTCTTTTCTAATTATTAAATGATATCATAATATTTATCTGAAGTGGTTGAAAATTTATTATAAATGTTCCCCTTTGGGGTAGCAGATGAGGTATAAGGATCTTGGGAAAGTGCCACAAGAATTATTATCTTATTACATCATGTGGTTACTATACAATCAATAGTGGCCCTATTAATATTTAGTATGGGGGATGAAGGTGAATCATATTTTGGGATTTTATGTATTTTGATGGTATTAATGTAATGGTAGGGAACATTATGGTAATTGGTGAAGTTAGATGAGTATGCCTGAACCTAGTCTCTTTGGGGTCTTTGATTCTTGTAATCATGCTTTGGGAGTGGATCCTTGTAAATACTAAGTTTCCCATTTGTGAACTAATTTAGGGTAGCTTCTTATTCAATCTCTATATCACTCCTTTCAATTATACTTAGATATAATGTTTTAATTGCATACACCACTCAGTATCATGTCCTTTTACCTTGTGGAATTTAAAAAACTTATCTTCATGATTCCAATCTGGTTTTAATTCACGGTCATCCATAGGTCTAGTCTCAAGTAGATTAATAATATTGGTGGTGACCAATTGGTCCAATACTATTTCTATCGAGACTCCCAAGATTGTAAGGAGTGTTTTGCCTATATGAGGCTTAGGCTTGACTCAAGGTACTCTAATGGAAGAGACATTAGGGCATTGTCTAGGCCTTTCCTTTGGATATTTTATACATGTTTTTAGGAATATGTCACCCCATCACCCATGATGTTTTTGTTCTTAATAAAGACCTTGGATTTTCCTATCAAATGATTTTATTGATTTGAAGTGTGTTCATTTCAAGAATATAATTTGACAGTCCCTTTTTTAATAAGGGAATTTTTAATCTACATTCACTTTTTTATGATTTTGTTGGATGTGTTAGCACATTGTAATTTTAATTGATACTTCAACTTTTTATCAGGATTATCCACAAATATTTTAGCTTATTCTTTTTCAAGCATAATTCATCCTAATTGGCTTACAAGGCTCTACAATCTTTATAGGATATATACTAGGCTCTCCCCACCTCATTTTTTAGTATTGTAAAGGTCAACAATGGAGATATCATGCTCTATATTAAATGAGAAGTGTTTAATAAATTGTTCTGTTAATTATCCAAAACTTGATATTAGCCTTTAGGCAAGTGCATGAACCAATCCAAAGTGGGTTTTATAAGACTCTTGGGAAATAGTCTTAGTAGGTAATCATCCTTATAGGATACTTCATGATAATATACATAAAACTCATGGACATCATCTCAAGTGTCTCCCTTTCCCTGATACTTCTCAAATTTGGGTACCTTAAAGTGTGAAGGGAAGGGGATCTATAAAATACTCATATCCAATGGTGATGAACAAAAGTCTTTGAATCTATATTTAAGTGCTTGAGATCATAGATCCATCTACTAAAGGGTCTCTTTCATCATTTTCCATTCTTAGGCAAAGGCAAAATCCCCAAGAGGATTGGTAGTTTAATTTTGACTACCTTAAGGGATGTGAGGACTATGCATATTATTGGTGTTATTAGTATTTCTAGTGTTGCTGGTGTTATTTGCATTATTGATGGTATTAGTATTATTGGTATTATTTTGTCATAGAGATGGTGGGCATTGATTGTGAAGCAATAATTTAATTTGATGTGTCAATTCATCAAGTTGAAATTCAATGGCATCCTATCTCCTATTAGCCATAGTGTGATTATTAATAAGGGGTTGTGAGCATTTTTATTCTTCAAAAAAACCATGATCTATGCCTTATTCTTGGGTTATGTGATTAACATGTTGATGCTAGGTATTTGGTCATGATGGAGGGTGGAGTAAATTGTTCATAAGGTATGATCAAAATTGGAAGGTAGTTGGCCACTTATTTCTATAGCTTAGGCTAGGACCTGGCCATGATTTTCATATATATAATAGTTAATGAGGTTTCTTACCTTGTCATTATGGAGGGGTTATATATTTCATTTTCTCCACTAGGCATGTTCAAGTCACTATGATATTCGTCGTATTCCTAAGTTGAGTAAATCATATGCCCTAATAGATTATTATCTTGGTTGGAGCCTTATCCAATTCATAGTTGGGCTTAGGTGTGGATAACCATTATGAAAGGGTGATGAGATGAAATTTAATGGATGAGATGTAAGTCTTCAAATACTCCTTCCATCAAAAATTTGAATTACTAGTGGTCAAGATGTGATGATGTAGGTAAATGTAATGATCATGAATTAACAAAAGATAGAGTCTTTTAATAAACCATTCTAGCAAGAATTAAGGAAGAGTGATGGGATTAAATATATTTATCTACTATAAAATGGATAAGTTGATGGGTGTTAGAAGATAAAGATACCTGATAGAGATGAGGATAATGATGGGTGTTGGATTAGTATCTTACAAGATTATGTATAGTGATAATCCCAAGTTTAGAGAATATTATGGCTAATGATTTAAGAAGGATGGGTGATCACTAAAATTTTGGCTTTAGGATTAAATCTAGTATTTAAAGATAATGGGATGGGTGATGTGTACAAAATCTGATGTGTGATGAATGAAGGATTGGACAAGAACAACTACTCAATATGATCTATACACAAATAGGAGGAATGGACATGAATGAGCTAGTTACCAAATAAAGATGGGAATGAAATGGATGGGGGTTAGATAGATGGGTAGTGATTATATGTGATTTATAAGAATCAGTCAAAAAGGATGGATGCACAAAGGGATGAAAAATGGGGGGATTATAGGGTGGATTATGGATGATAAATGGGATAGAGAATAAATAGGATAAATATAAAAGATTAAATAATGGTCACAAATGGTATGAGGTGGATAGCCAAAATACATAAATATATAGGAGATAAGATGATATGTACACAAACTAATTTATGAAAATGTTAAGGGTAATAGACACTATATGAAAGTGTTTTGGATTGATTATGTATAAGATGGGTAATTAATGATCAAAATGTAATACTAAATGTGAATAATAGACACAAATATTTGAATGGGTAGGAAAAATAATTGTATATACAAACTAGTTTAGAAATATATTACTATATTATATGGTAGTAGTGGTGGATTAGTAGATAGTATATGTGGAAGATGGGATATGTGGATAGAATAATTACAAGAAGATAGGATTATATAATTACAAGAGGAGTGGATGTAATGGACAAGGGATGAGTATATAAATGGGTATGATGTGAGAGGATATATTCAAACTAATCTTTAAATATGTGAGAGGTGATTACTATATGAGGGTGTAGTGAGGATAGACACTATGCTCAATATGATGTGGATGGATATTGAGATGTAAATGAGATAAATAATAGAGGGTATGAATATAAAAGAATGGAAAAAAATATATGGAAAGTGGATTAATACTATATGTAAGTTCTATGAGATCTAAATAGGAGGGTTACTATAAGATGAATGAGGGAGGATAAAGTAGATGTAAATGTGTTATGAAATGCATAAAATTTGATCAAAATATACAATAAATGGTATGAAAATGGAATGGATAATAATTAATATGAAATGTATGTAGATATGATGGACACTATATGATGAATGTAGGAAGGTAGAATGAATGTAATATGGGTAGAGGGTATGGGGAGGTGTGGTAAAAATGGGCCAAAATACACAATAAAGGATCTGAAAAGGGAATAGATACTAGGTGTTATAAATGTCATGTGAATATATGGTAGTCTGGTAGTAAAAAATTGGTCAAAATATAGAAAATATTATGAAAGGGGGATGGTAGTATATGAAGATGTTGTAAGACAAATAGGATGGATGTAAGAGGTGAATTGTATGATATGAATATAAATGGAAGAGGTATGTAAAATTTATCTATAAGGTAGATACTATATGAGTGGTGAATGGAGTGGAGGTAGGATAAAAAGGGAGGTGGTGGACTAGTATAATATGAATATATAGGATGGAATAATGACTAGATAATGATCTGAGTGTGGAAAGAAGACAAGTGATGAGTGAGAAATGGATGAAAAAAATTATGATAGGATGATACAATGTTAATGTATGGGTCTTCTAATTTATCACATAAAATATGGGTGTGGCTGACTCGGCTAACAATCAATATGGGTCTAGTCACAACTCTCAAATAACATGCATAATTACAATCCTAAATTAGTAAACTATAATGCTATGTAAACCAATGTCTACACCACCTAATGGATATATAGGTGAGGATGTAGGCTAGTGACCTATTAAAAACTCTACCAAACCCTCTCAACCTTGCTTACATATGATGGTTACTTAGGATTTTTTCCTACCTCCTGTAGTGGTAGACTTATTACAGCCAAAGTCCCCTACTCTAAGGTATATAAAAGGATCTAGGTGCATCCCCAATATATACGATGGTACCTTGGGGCCCAATTTCATGTAGGTGGTTGTCTAATTACCTTAGGTATTGGAGCTTGATTTCCCCTCACTCTATGGAACCCTTTATGGGGAATTCTACTTAGGCTATAGAGATAACTCTCCTAATATTTAGACTCCATCAAAACATGGAGTTTGGTTAGAGAATGGTGGTGAAATCCATGACATTAACAGCTATATACTAATCCCATAGATGGTGATTGAATCCACATCATGTGTTATCCTAGGGGGGCTTAACAAATAAGGCAACACATTATATGATCAATTGACCATTTTAATTACCTCTGTGTGACGAATAGGATATGAAAAATTATTAATAAGATAACACACATACAAAAAAATAAGTATATACAAAAATTATTTTCACAAAAAAGAGATATATACAAAATATAATGATATATCTAAAATATAAATAAAATTTTAAGACAAAATGCTAAATGACACCCCTCCATGCAAACACAAAAGTTACAAATCTAAGTGGGGTGCCTAAATCTTGAAGGACCTTGTAACAAAAGTGTTAGTAATTTAAGTTTTTATAATCTCGTAAGTCCCTAAAATACCATGAGTACATAAATTAAAATCATGACTAAAATGCACAATATCATAACTGGTAGATGAAACCACTAATAACAAGTCACAGTTTTATAGGTTGTTTATAGAATGTTATGGTTAACTATAAGTACCACTACTATCTAACAATATCACTACTAAAATCAACAATATCTCTACTACCAAAAAATCACAATCTATAATTTTATAGATAATAAAAAAAGAAGACTAAGCAACTAACAAACTAAAATAATTACAAAGCTTGATATATATACAATTTGGATTAAAATATTTAGTCCTATGCTACCTACTACTCTAAAACATAATGTATGCTATATTTCTACAATATCATGATTGAAAGTAACAAAATCACTAATTGTAGGTCAAAACCACATGTTGTAATTAGCAATATTGTAGAAAATTTCAAAACAATTTGTAGGGGTTTTGAAATCTCTTATCTTATCTTCAATCTTCCCCATAAGACTCCTACACATATAAAATGAAACTTGTAACAAAAAATTCCTTATAGCCAAAAATGGCCCTAAACTAAACAAAAATTTAGGTGGGAAAATGATTAAGTTTCAAATAGTTTGATACAGACCCATTTTTAAGCTTTTTTACAAGACATAAAGTATGTCTTTGATAACACATGAAGTAAGGAAGTCAGAGTTTTACTATTATTAAGATGATATCACTACTATTGACTACAAACACACTATTACCAAGCTAATACTTTAACTAAATGAGTTGTGACTTTGTCAAGGATATCTAAAAAATCAAGGTCTAGGTTGAATGACTTTCTTTTCTACAATCATAGATATAAAATACCCTTCCAAACAAAGAAAGTATGGACAAAAGAAATAGATAATAACAACAAAGTAAAAGTGATAGAACAAGTCCTAAATGTTATATCTAACAATAATGCTACTAGGATTAACAATACTATGATTACTAATCTAATCATACAACTATGTGTATCATAGGTTTATTGAAAATGTGTCTATGATTAGAGTTTAGGGTGAATTTTCTTCTATATTGAACACCAAAACCACAAATAGGGAAAATAAATGTCTTCCCAAAAAAATGAGGGGTTAGCAAAAATGGATGACAAAATGACCTTTAACTATACTTTTGTCAATATCACGACTGATATCTATAATATAATTATTATCAGTATAATAACCTAAGTGAGTGAGCCATGATTTTATTTAAAATGTAACAAAATTTAGAGGCTGTGGGATTTTCCTTCTATCTTGCACAAATAAACCACACCAATAGACAAGATCTTGGTAGAAGTAAAGAGTTAATAGATACATATTATAACTTGACTCTTGTTATATTTTCAATAATACCTTTATTGAGATTAAAAAATCTCTAATACTAGGACAACCTCATGATTTTCAAAGTCACAGTATTGTTGAAGGCCTAAACCCTACAAAAACCCCTAACCGTTAGTAGTTTACGGACAATATCACAATTGGCTTATACAAAATCATGACTACAATACTATGACTATTAGGTCAATATTGTGATTCACCTTTACATGTCAAAATTTGAAAATTCAAATTTATATATATGTTTAGGAGGTCTTATAATCAATCAAAATACTTTCAGCAACAATATTAGATTGAATAAAGGAGCTACTCCCAACATGGTTACCAAAATGGGCACTAAATTTTAGGTTCAAGCAATATTATCAAAATAGTAATAAAAAACCAAAACATAATATCACCCATAGGAATGGATATAAGAATTAAATTATAAAAAAGTAAACATTCTCACCATCCTTTTTACCTCTTCATGCCTCCATTCCAAGACTTGCACTTGAATGACTTGATATTAAAATTTGGGATGTTGGATTGCTTTGAGATATCTTGACAATGGTTTCCAATGCTTGAGTGCAATGGATAATGGATTGGATGAGAGAAATAAGGCTATTATATATACAACATAAGAGCTTGATGGCTTACTAGATGATTTTCCAATTAGTCTGGGTCATTTCCCAAGCATAGTCTTTTATACAAAAAAAGAGGGAATTATGAAGAATTTTAAATTATTAAAAGTCTCTAGTTTAGAGACTTCTAGAGACTTAGAGGAGGTTATCCAATTATATAGGCCTATCCATAGGTTTAAGGGATAATTAAGGGGTTAAATAGGTATTAATGAGGTTTAGGGTCCATAGGATGGTGGGTGGGTAGGTAGATTATTTTAGAATTTTAAATTAGCTAGTGTATTTAGGGAGAAAGTTAGTAGATAATAGGTCTTATTAGGAGTTTAATAAGAGAATTAATTATTTTTATTATGGTATAAAGGCTAACATGATATATTAATGGGATGGGAATTACTAGGTAATTAGTTACCTTGGTTAGTATAATGAGTGGGGTGAACATAATTTAGTGTATACAACTAGGTTTGGGATAATGGTATTTACTTTGTTATGAAGGATGTAGTGTCTAAATTTTTTCACCACCTTGAACAAGGAATAGGTGTTATTTTCTATGGTATAATATATAATTTCATCATCCTTAATGTTGTTTCTCATAAAATCCATGGGGTACTTTTCTCCTTCTAACCTTTGGGTGAGGCAAGCATAAATGGTGTGCTCCAACAAAAAGGGATAAATATAGAAGTATTGCATATAGTTTGGTATGATGAAGAATAGGGATTAAATAATTGAATTTTTAATATCATAAAAATCTCTCTTTTATTATATATTGCATTCCACTTTTGTTTCTTATTTAAACATTGCATTCAAGAGTTTTACTATTTCAAAAAATATAGAAATAAATTTAAACACAAAGTTCATTTTATGAAAGAAATATTTTAGTTCCTTCTTAATTTTAGGCTAAGGTAGATTATAAATTACATTTTCCCTTTTGAGGTTGATAATAATACCTTATTTTGTGATAATTTGACCGAGAATCTTACCTTTAATGACATTGAACACACGCTTCTCTAGGTTTATGGAAATGCCATACCTTTTACATCTTTCAAATACCATTTTCCATGTGGTGCATGTGATATGACTCATATTTTAAAATAATATTTAGGTCATCCATATAGATTATTATACATGTACCTATCATTCCTTCAAAAGGGAATTCCATTTCCCTTTAGAAATTAGCACTAGCTTTGATCAACCCAAAGGTAATTCATTTATATGAAAATGTGCCTCATTTGATGGTGAAAGTAGTATTAGTTTTATCTTCAAAGTTGACCAAGACCTGGTTGTATCCTAAAAATCCATATAAAAATAACATCATATGATATCCACTCACCTTTTAAATCACCTTGATGAGGGAGGGCAATGGGTAATTATCTTTATCCAAGTCTTGGTTCAAGTTATAGAATTCCATGCACAAGTAAATTTATCCATTCTTGTTTCACACTAAGACCAAGTTTTCCACCTAGGTGGAGTGGTGAATTGGGAAAATTATCCCTATAGATAGAAACTTATGAACTTCCTTGTGTATTAAGGTCTCTAGGATCAATTTCACCAACCTTTGTCTTTGAATAAAGTGTTTTTGGTTGGGTTTCAAGGGGATAGTATGAGTGATTAATCTTAGGTAGAAGACCTTAAGGTTTTCATAAGCATAAGAAACTACATATATATATGTGTGTGTGTGTGTGTGTGTGTGTGTGTGTGTGTGTGTGTGTGTGTGTGTGTGTGTGTGTGTGTGTGTATGTATGTATATATATATATATATATATATATATATATATATATATATATATATATATATATATATATATATATATATATATATATATATATATATATATACACATATACACACACACACACACATATATATATATATATATATATGTATATATATATATATATGTATATATATATGTATATATATATATATATAAACCTTTTTAACTAATCTAATTTATGTTATATCTAATTAGGATCCAAATTAACCATCTGGGGGATTTTTGTAGGACCTAGGTTGATGAGTCAAAACTTTTGAACCTTGAACATGGGTCTTTTTAGTTAAAAATAGGGGTCTAATGCATGAAAATATCTTTTAAATGAGATCATAAATTTTGGGATTTGGTTCCTGTTGATGCTGGAAAGTGCACCCAGTTGGCAGGAAAATAGATTCCTGCCCTCTCCCCACAACATGGAAACTCCTCTCTCGCCTGTGGGACGGCAAAGAAAGAGAGGAGAGTCTCTAGATATGGGCAAGTTCCCTCTGATGTATCTTGTTTGTTTCAGGCAGTGAAAAAATATAGATATATAGATATACTAGGGGGGATGAAAAGGGAAAAGAAAAAGCATGAAAATAAACAGCCTACTCTAAAAGAGGTGATACACCAAAAATGAAATGACCTTCCCACCTCCACACTCAGGACCAAACAAAACATACATACACTCAAATTTGGAAGAAAAGACCAGGTCTCTGGGATGATAGGGAGGTTCTTATGGAAAGAATAAGAAACAAGGACTCATCGAGGTGCTGATAAATACACATTGTAGATGACCTCACCTGTTCTATACCTCCAAAACAGAACTCTACTCCTGACAGCAGCAGACAGTGGCACTTTGTAGATCACAGGTTTGTTAGTGTTGAACTTGTGAGAGCATTAAGAGACAATGACTAGACACAGACCAACATTTAATGCATACTCTACATAATCCATCCAAATAGAGGTAAAACTATCTTTTATTGATTCAGGTGGAAAATTTGGAGAGCAGTGCTCTTTACAAAAGTGTGAGAAGATCTTTCTAAAATGACCAAGTCTATGTATATATAGGGAAAGAGCCAAGAGGAGTCAAGGGGCAACTTGAGTCTCCATTAGGAAGAGAGAAAACACTATTGATGACATCACAAGTCTATCAAGACCATGCTTGTTGCGTCATTTTGAGTGCTGGTCTTCTCCTCTAGCAGTTGGGTGGGTTTTTTCTTGTGCTCTGCATGGCTTTTTTGCCGCCTGCTATTGTGGGCAAAAAATTTGCCACCCACTGTCATGGAATTCACATGGGACTTATGCCGACGTTGGTCGATAAGCTACCGACCGCGGCAGTTTTTCTAACATCAAGTGAGTATGCTGTCGACCACAGCAGTTTTGTCGACGTCGGCCGATGTTAACGGCCTTTTTTCTATCAGCTACTTCATGCGGTGATTTTGCCACCCTCTACATGTGTGTAGGTGGTCTCTTTTTACCCACAAGTGTTTTGGGTGGTGATTTTACCACTCTCTGCATTTTGTCTACCCTTCTTTTGCCTTAGTGTTAAATGCCCCAGTTTTTTCCTCTCCTCTTTTGTGAAAATTTGAAGACTCTGCCTTTTGCTATCGTGAACACCAATGAATGAGGCCGATGAACCAATGCTCTGAAATGGAGCTGTTAAACCCTGAAGGTGGACCTTGCAACTTGAAATGACTGGCCATGTAAAGTAGGTGTAGGAGGTGACTGGGATTTTGCCTGAGGGGAAAAATTGGGTCTACAAATTGGTGACTCACAGGGTAAGTGTGCCTGCTATGCTTAGAACCAAGTTGCCTTACATATCCATTGGGTGCGGAGTCGGATGGTGACTTTGAAGAGAGTTCACAATAGCTTTGATAATTCCAAGATCAAACACATAGAATTTACCCCCAAACAAAGGGAAACACACAAGGCTAAAAAACAACTACTTGTGTAACTACACTTAGGCAAAACAGGGAAAACAACTGAAAGCAAACTATTATATATAGCTAACCAGGAATGTTTGCATCCCTCCTGGATTGAAAGGAAAATTTCTTAAGTCCCCTTCCTAGCAAAGAGACTTATCGTGATAGGGAAGTAGCTGAAAGAAAATGAGATTTGGTGACTTGCTCTTCCTGCCTGTCACCTGAGTTCGCTGGAAATCGAGGGGATCAAAATTGAACATGCCTCCAATATATATGTATTTTGATTGTTTTGGGAGCCCTGTTGGATGCTGGTCCTTCAAATTGGTGCCCCTCACTAAGAAATCAATTGCTGTTGGTTTATCACCATAAGCCTTCTGATCTGCAAAATTCTTCTGCAATGTATCATGCTCTGATTTGTTTCCCTCTACTTCACTGAAAACTCTGTTAGACTCATCCTCTGCTTCCTCTTGGCCTTCTTGAAGAAGGGAAAATGTGGTAATGTCTAAAAGGGGCTCACAAAATGATTGCTCATCCCACAAGACTTCACTTATCTATTTAAAGTTTAGTTCTTCAAGGTATTCCTCCACAAAGACAGAATTCTCCTTTTACTCATTGCTGATCAAGTTCTCTAGATTTTAAAAAATATTCTCCTAATCCTCCTCTAACTCAGGTTCTTCCATGTAGTCATCCTCATCAATACAGTAAGGAAGTTCATCAAATAGAGGAGAAGAGAGCTTACCATGCATTTGTTCCTCCTTAAATTGCTGGAACATCCACATATATGCAAGGCTTGCATCTTCTCCACTACTGATAAGGTCTTCACAAGGAGTATTAATGACGATTTCTTCTTCATTGACACTCATAATAGCCTCCTAAAGACTTGCAGATTGGATCTTTTATTCCTCTCCTGCCTCTTGTAAAACAGGTTCTTCCTCGAGAAGGGGTGAAGTGGAGAAAGCAGGTGGAAGAGGGAACAGTCCTTGAGCTAGAATCGAATGATTCTCTTCTCTCCACTTAATCAACACTTCATCAATATCAGGGGCAGCCTGATAACTCTCTTGGAAATGTGTTGTTTGGCCTGAACCATCCATCACACATTGGTTGAGGGAACTCTCTCTAAATTCCAAATCTACTATTCTCTTACCCAGATCTTCTTGGAAAAGCTTTTCCTAGAGGCTGTCAGCATCATCACAGGCAGGCACAGCTTCAGGTTCTTCAAGGTTTTGAGAAAAACCTTGATTTTCTTCTTCTACTTTGCTGCCCCATGATTCCACTGTCTTCCCCCAATTCAGGATCTCTGAATTAAAATTCTGCCCCTACGAACAGGTAGCAACTTTGTTCTCCATGAGCTCCTGAGGCTCCTCCACAAGGTCTGGAAATTTTAACTCTCTTTCAAGGAAAAGCTTCATCCTAGCCTCTAAATCTTCAATTTGTCTGGCTAGGTTTTCCTGAAAGAGTCTTTCTTGGAGGTCACCAACATGATCCTCTTCAAAGCTCTGAGCTGGTCCTTGGCATTCTTTCCTCCAACTTGAAATTTGTACATCATGCTGGAAAACTTGGGGAGGCTGAGGAATGTAAGGAAAACATTGTTGGTGCGTTGGAGGAGCCTATAGAAGAGGGATGTGCTGGTTAGTGGTATTATTTTTGATGGAAGATTCCTGATCAAAAGAGTTGAAAAGATTGATCTTCATAGGAGGTTTTTCTGATACCCTCTGGTGTTGGAAAGCTAGGTGCACAGGATTGGGAGCCGCTTTATTTGATGAGTTGGAGTGAGCAAGTGCCATTTGATAAAATGGATTTGGTGTAAAAGAGGGGGTTTTCTTTAGGGTAGGAGGGGGCACGCAAGGCTGGCTACCTTGAAAAGATGGATTTCTCCATTTTGGCACCTCTTCCTTCATGGATTGTATGGCATGTGCTTGCCTGAACAAGCACTCCTCTTTATACATCAATTCCTGCTAATATTTGTACTGCTCTTCCAACCTATTGATTTCCATTGTCTGTCTCTCAAATTCCATTGCCACCTCCCTTATAGTTGCAGGGCAACTAGGAGAACCACTTGAGGGGATTGCATAAATATCTGAAGTATGATCACACTCATATGAAGGAAAACAAGATCCATGATTTTGAGCAAAAGAAGTATACATACAAGAAGTGATTGATTTCTGATGGCACCAGCCTACTTAACTAGTGGATTTAACTCAGAGTCACTAGATGTTGGAAAACAAAATGATCTGCTGTAACATGACTAGCATCAATCCTGAAACCTTATTGCATTGAAAAATATAGTCCCATTAGGCGTGCCAAAACTACTAATGCACACGGTGCTATATTGGTGGTTCCTCTACTGTAACAGGATCAACGAGTAACCCTAAAACTTTTCTAATTAAAAACTTAGAATCCCACCAGGCATGCCAAAATTGTTGACGTTGGAAAGTTAACCTAGTTGGTAGGAAAATAGATTCCTGCCCTCTCCCCGCAACATGGAAACTCCTCTCTCACCTGTGGAACAGCAAAGCAGGAGAGGAGAGTCTCTAGATATGGGCTAATTCCCTCTGATGTATCTTGTTTGTTCCAGGCAGTGAAAAAATATAGATATATAAATCTACTAGGGGGATGAAAAGGGAGAAGAAAAAGCATGAAAACAAACAGCCTACTCTAAAAGAGGTGATACACCAAAAATAAAATGACCTTCCCACCTCCACACTCAGGACCAAACAAAACATACATACACTCAAATTTGGCAGAAAAGACCAGGTCTCTGGGATGATAGGGAGGTTCTTATGGAAAGCATAGGAAATAGGGACTCATCGAGGTGTTGAGAAATACACACTGTAGGTGACCTCACTTGTTCTATACCTCTAAAACAAAACTCTACTCCTGACAGCAGTAGACAGTAGCACTTTGTAGATCACAGGTTTGCAGGTGTTGAACCTGTGAGAGCATTAAGAGACAATGATTGGACACAGACCAACATTCAATGCATACTCTGAAAAATCCATCCAAATATAGGTAAAACTATCTTTTATTGATTCAGGTGGAAAATTTGGAGAGCAGTGCTCTTTACAAAAGTGTGAGAAGATCTTTCTAAAATGACCGAGTCTGTATATATATAGGGAAAGAGCCAAGAGGAGTCAAGGGGAAACTTGAGTCTCCATTGGGAAGAGAGAAAACACTATTGATGAAATCACAAGTCTACCAAGACCATTCTTGTTGCCTCTTATTGCATGTTGGTCTTCTCCTCTTGCACCTGGGTGGGTTTTTTCCTGTGCTCTACAGGGCTTTTTTGCTGCCTGCTGTTATGGGCGGTGAATTTGCCACCCGCTATCATGGACTTCATGCGGGACTTATGCCGATGTCAGCCGATAAGCTACCGATCATGGCAGTTTTGCCGATGTCAGCTGAGTATGCTACCGACTGCAGTAGTTTTGCCAATGTCGGCCGATGTTAACGGCCTTTTTTCTATCGGCTGCTTCACACGGCAATTTTGCCACTCTCTACATGTGTGTAGGTGGTCTCTTTTTACCCACCAGTGTTGTGGGTGGAAATTTTTCTACCCTCTGCATTTTGTATACCCTTCTTTTGCCTTAGTGTTAAATGCCCCAGTTTTTTCCTCTCCTCTTTTGTGAACATTTGAAGACTTTGCCTTTTGCTACCGTGAACGCCAACGAATGAGGCCGATGAACCAATGCTCTGAAATAGAGCTGTTGAACCCTGAAGGTGGACCTTGCAACCTAAAATGATTGGCCATGCAAAGCAGGTGTAGGAGGTGACTGGGATTTTACCTTAGGGGCAAAATTGGGTCAACAAATTGGTGACTTACAGGGTAAGCATGCCTGCTATGCTTAGAACCCAGTTTCCTTACATATCCATTGGATGCGGAGTCGGATGGTGACTTTGAAAAGTGTTCACAATAGCTTTGATAATTCCAAGATTAAATACATAGAATTTACCCCCAAATGAAGGGAAACACACAAGGCTAAAAAACAACTACCTGTGTAATTGCACTTAGGGAAAACAGGGGAAACAACTGAAAGCAAACTATTATATATAGCTAACCAGGAATGTTTGAATCCCTCCTGGATTGAAAATAAAATTTCTTAAGTCCCCTTCCTGGTGAAGAGACATATCATGATAGGTAAGTAGCTAAAAGAAAATGAGATTTGGTGACTTGATCTTCCTGCCTGTCACCTGAGTTGGCTAGAAATCGAGGGGATCAAAATCGAACATGCCTCCAATATATATGTATTTTGATTGTTCTGGGAGCCCTGTTGGATGCTGGTCCTTCAAATTGGTGCCCCTCACCAAGAAATCAATTACTGCTAGTTTATCACTATAAGCCTTCTGATCTGCACAATTCTTCTGCAATGTATCATGCTCTAATTTGTTTCCCTCTACTTCGCTGATAACTCTGTCAGACTCATCCTCTGCTTCCTCTTGGCCTTCTTGAAGAAGGGAAAATGTTGTAATGTCTAAAAGGGGCTCACAAAATGATTGCTCATCCCACAAGACTTCACTTATCTATTTAAAGTTTAGTTCTTCAAGGTATTCCTCCATGAAGATAGACTTCTCCTTTTCCTCTTTGTTGATTAGGTTCTCTAGATTTTCAAAAATATTCTCCTGATCCTCCTCTAACTCAAGTTCTTCCATGTAGTCATCCTCATCAATACAGTAAGGAAGTTCATCGAACAGAGGAGAAGAGAGCTTACCATGCATTTGTTCCTCCTCGAATTGCTAGAACATCTGCATATACGCAAGGCTTGCATCTTCTCCATTACTGATAAGGTCTTCACAAGGAGTATCAATGATGATTTCTTCTTCGTTGTCGCTCATAATAGCCTCCTGAAGACTTGTATATTGGATCTATTGTTCCTCTCTTGCCTCTTGCAAAACAGGTTCTTCCTTGAGAAGGGGTGAAGTGGAGAAAGCAGGTGGAAGAGGGAACAATCCTTGAGCTAGAATCAAATGATTCTCTTCTCTCCACTTAATCAACACTTCATCAATATCAGGGGTGGCCTGATAACTCTCTTAAAAATGTGTAAGTGGGGTGTGCTCAGGCATGGAATGTGCTATTTGGCATAAACCATCCATCACACATTGGCTGAGGGAACTCTCTTTGAATTCCAAATCTGTTATTCTCTTACCCAGATCTTCTTGGAAAATCTTTTCCTGGAGGCTACCAACATCATCACATGCAGGCGCAGCTTCAGCTTCTTCAAGGTTTTGAGAAAAACCTTGCTTTTCTTCTTCTACTTTGCTGCCCCATGATTCCACTGTCTTCCCCCAATTCAGGATCTCTGAATTAAAATTCTGCCCCTGCGAACAGGCAGCAACTTTGTTCTCGACGAGGTCCTGAGGCTCCTCCACAAGGTCTGAAAATTTTAACTCTATTTCAAGGAGAAACTTCATCTTAGCCTCTAAATCTTCAATTTCTCTGGCTAGGTTTTCCTAAAAGAGTCTTTCTTGGAGGTCACCAGCATGATCTTCTTCAAGGCTCTGAGCTAGTCCTTGGCATTCTTTCCTCTAACTTGAAATTTGCACATCATGCTGGAAAACATGGGGAGGCTGAGGAATGTAAGGAAAAGACTATTGGTGCGTTGGAGGAGCCTCTAGAAGAGGGACGTGCTAGCTGGTGGTATTATTTTTGATGGAAGATTGCTGATCTAAAGAGTTGAAAAGATTGATCTTCATGGGAGGTTGTTCTGATACCCTCTGGTGTTGGAAAGCCAGGCTCATGGGACTGGGAGCAGCTGTATTTGATGAGTTGGAATGAGCAAGTGCAATTTGATAAAATGGATTTGGTGCAAAAGAGGGGGTTTTCTTCAGGGTAGGAGGGGGCATGCAAGGTTGGCTGCCTTGAAAAGATGGATTTCTCCATTTTGGTGCCTCTTCCTTCATGGATTGTATGGCCTGTGCTTGCCTAAACAAGCACTCCTCTTTATACATCAGCGCTTGCTGATATTTGTATTGCTCTTCCAGCCTGTCCATTTCCATTTTTTGTCTTTCAAATTCCATCACCACCTCCCTTATAGTTGCAGGGCAACTAGAAGAACCACTTGAGGGGATTGCATAAATATCTGAAGTCTGATCACACTCATATGAAAGAAAACAAGATCCATGATTTTGAGCAAAAGAAGTATACATACAAGAAGTGATTGATTTTTGATGGCACCAGGCTGCTTAACCAGTAGATTTAACTCAAAGTTGTCAGATGCTAGAAAAGAAAATGATCTGCTGTAATAGGACCAGTATCAATCCTGAAACCTTACTGCATTGAAAAATATAGTCCCACCGGGCATGCCAAAATTGTTGACGTGCACGGTGCTGTATTGGTGGTTCCTCTACTGTAACAAGTTCAGTGAGTAACCCTGCAACTTTTTTAATTTAAAACTTGGAATCTCACTGGGTGTGCCAAAACTATTGACTCTAGAAAGTGCACCCAGTTGGTAGGAAAATGGATTCTTGCCCTCTCCCCGCAACATGGAAACTCCTCTCTGACCTGTGGGATGGCAAAGCAGGAGAGGAGAGTCTCTAGATATGGAATATTTCCCTCTAATGTATCTTGTTTGTTTTAGGTAGTGAAAAAATATAGATATATAAATATACTGGGGGGGATGAAAAGGGAGAAGTAAAAGCATGAAAACAAACAGCCTACTCTAAAAGAGGTGATACACCAAAAATGAAATGACCTTCCCACCTCCACACTCAGGACCAAACAAAACATACATACACTCAGATTTGGCAGAAAAGACCAGGTCTATGGGATGACAGGGAGGTTCTTATGGAAAGCATAGGAAATAGGGACTCATTGAGGTGCTGAGAAATACACACTGTAGGTGACCTCACCTGTTCTATACCTCCAAAATAGAACTCTACTCCTGACAGCAGTAGACAATGGCACTTTGTAGATCAAAGGTTTGCTGGTGTTGAACCTGTGAGAGCATTAAGAGATAATGACTGGACATAGACCAACATTCAATGCATACTCTACATAATCCATCCAAATAGAGGTAAAACTATCTTTTATTGATTCAGGTGGAAAATTTGGAGAGCAGTGCTCTTTACAAAAGTGTGAGAAGATCTTTCTAAAATGACCAAGTCTATGTATATATAGGGAAAGTGCCAAGAGGAGTCAAGGGGCAACTTGAGTCTCCATTGGGAAGAGAGAAAACACTATTGATGAAATCACAAGTCTACCAAGACCATGCTTGTTGCCTCATTTTGCATGCTGGTCTTCTCCTCTAGTGGTTGGGTGGGTTTTTTCCTATGCTCTGTAGGGCTTTTTTGCCACCTGCTATTGTGGGCAGTGAATTTGCCGCCCACTATCATGGACTTCATGCGGGACTTATGCTGATGTTAGCTGATAAGCTACTGACTGCAGTAGTTTTGCTGATGTCGGCTGAGTATGCTATCGACCGTAGTAGTTTTGCTGACGTCGATCGATGTTAACGGCCTTTTTTCTACAGACTGCTTCACGCGGTGATTTTGCCACCCTTTACATGTGTGTAGGCTATCTCTTTTTACCCGCCAGTGTTGTGGGTAGTGATTTTGCCACCCTCTACATTTTTTTTGCCCTTCTTTTTCCTTAGTGTTAAACGCCCCAATTTTTTCCTCTCCTCTTTTGTGAACATTTGAAGACTCTGCCTTTTGCTACCATGAATGCCAATGAATGAGGCTGATGAACCAATGCTCTGAAACAGAACTGTCAAACCCTGAAGGTGGACCTTGTAACCCAAAATGACTTGCCATGTAAAGCAGGTGTAGGAGGTGACCAGGATTTTGCCTGAGGGGCAAAATTGGGTCAACAAATTGGTGACTCATAGGGTAAGCATGCCTGTTATGCTTAGAACCTAGTTGCCTTACATATCCATTGGGTGTAGAGTCAGATGGTGACTTTGAAGAGAGTTCACAATAGTTTTGATAATTCCAAGATCAAATACATAGAATTTACCCCCAAATGAAGGGAAACACACAAGGCTAAAAAACAACTACCTGTGCAACTACCCTTAGGGAAAACAGGGAAAATAACTGAAAGCAAACTATTATATACAGCTAACTAGGAATGTTCGCATCCCTCCTGGATCGAAAGGAAAATTCTTAAGTCCCCTTCCTAGTGAAGAGACTTATTATGATAGGCAAGTAGCTGAAAGAAAATGAGATTGGTGACTTGTTCTTCCTGCCTGTCACCTGAGTTGGCTAGAAATTGAGGGGATCAAAATTGAACATGCCTCCAATATATACGTATTCTGATTGTTTTGGGAGCCCTATTAGATGTTGGTCCTTCAAATTGGTGCCCCTCACCAAGAAATCAATTACTACCAGTTTATCACCGTAAGCCTTCTGATCTACACAATTCTTCTGCAATGTATCATGCTCTAATTTGTTTCCCTCTACTTCGTTGAAAACTCTGTCAGACTCATCCTCTGCTTCCTCTTGGCCTTCTTGAAGAAGGGTGAATGTGGTAATGTCTAAAAGGGGCTCAAAAAATGATTGCTCATCCCACAAGACTTCACTTATCTATTTAAAGTTCAGTTCTTCAAGGTATTCCTCCATGAAGGCAGACTTCTCCTTTTCCTCTTTGCTGATCAGGTTCTCTAGATTTTCAAAAATATTCTCCTGATCCACCTCTAACTTAGGTTCTTCCATGTAGTCATCCTCATCAATACAATAAGGAAGTTCATCGAACAGAGGAGAAGAGAGCTTACCATGCATTTTTTCCTCCTCAAATTGCTGGAACATCTGCATATACACAAGGTCTGCATCTTCTCCACTATTGATAAGGTCTTCACAAGGAGTATCAATGATGATTTCTTCTTTGTTGTCACTCATAATAGCTTCCTAAAGACTTGTAGATTGGATCTTTTGTTCCTCTCCTGCCTCTTACAAAATAGGTTCTTCCTCGAGAAGGGGTGAAGTGGAAAAAGCAGGTGGAAGAGGGAACAGTCGTTGAGCTAGAATCGAATGATTCTCTTCTCTCGACTTAATCAGCACTTCATCAATATTAGGGGCGGCCTGATAACTCTCTTGGAAATGTGTAAGTGGGGTGTGCTCAGGCATGGAATGTGCTATTTGGCCTAAACCGTCCATCACACATTGGCTGAGGGAACTCTCTGAATTCCAAATTTGCTATTCGCTTACCCAGATCTTCTTGGAAAAGCTTTTCTTGGAGGGTGCCAGCATCATCACAGGCAGGCACAACTTCAGCTTCTTCAAGGTTTTGAGAAAAACCTTGCTTTTCTTCTTCTACTTTGCTGCCCCATGATTCCACTTTCTTCCCCCAATTCAGGATCTCTAAAATTAAAATTCTACCCCTATGAACAAGTAGCAAATTTGTTCTCCACGAGGTCCTGAGGCTCCTCCACAAGGTCTAGAAATTTTAACTCTCTTTCAAGGAGAAGCTTCATCCTAGCCTCTAAATCTTCAATTTGTCTAGCTAGGTTTTCTTGAAAGAGTCTTTCTCAGAGGTCACCAGCATGATCCTCTTCAAAGCTCTAAGCTGGTCCTTGGCATTCTTTCCTCCAACTTGAAATTTGCACATCATGATGGAAAACTTGGGGAGGCTGAGGAATGCAAGGAAAACACTATTGGTGCATTGGAGGAGCCTCTAGAAGAGGGATGTGTTGGCTAATGGTATCATTTTTGATGGAAGATTCCCGATCTAAAGAGTTGAAAAGATTGATCTTCATGGGAGGTTGTTCCGATACCCTCTGGTGTTGGATAGCCAGGCACATGGGATTGGGAGCAGTTGTATTTGATGAGTTGGAGTGAGCAAGTGCAATTTGATAAAATGGATTTGGTGCAAAAGAGGGGGTTTTCTTTAGGGTAGGAGGGGGCACGCAAGGTTGCTTGCCTTGAAAAGATGGATTTCTCCATTTTGGCACATCTTCCTTCATGGATTATACGGCCTGCGCTTGCCTAAACAAGCACTCCTCTTTATACATCATCTCCTGCTGATATTTGTACTGCTCTTCCAGCCTGTTGATTTCCATTGTCTATCTCTCAAATTCTATCACCACCTCCCTTATAGTTGCAGGGCAACTAGGAGAACCACTTGAGGGGATTGCATAAATATCTGAAGTCTGATCACATGCATATGAAGGAAAACAAGATCCATGATTTTGAGCAAAAGAAGTATACATACAAGAAGTGATTGATTTCTAATGGCACTAGGTTGCTTAACCAATAGATTTAACTCAGAGTTGCCAGATGATGGAAAACAAAATGATCTACTGTAATAAGACCAGCATCAATCCTAAAACCTTACTACATTGAAAAATATAGTCCCACCGGGCATGCCAAAATTGTTGATGCGCATGGTGCTATATTGGTGGTTCCTCTACTTTAACAGGATCAGCGAGTAACCATCCAACTTTTATAATTAAAAACTTAGAATCCCATCGGGCGTACCAAATTTGTTGATGCTAGAAAGTGCACCCAATTGGCAGGAAAATAGATTCCTTCCCTCTCCCCACAACATGGAAACTCCTCTCTCACCTGTGGGATGGCAAAGTAGGAGAGGAGAGTCTCTAGATATGGGCTAGTTCCCTCTGATGTATCTTGTTTATTTTAAGTAGTGAAAAAATATAGATATATAGATATACTGGCAGGGATGAAAAGGGAGAAGAAAAAGCATGAAAACAAACAGCCTACTCTAAAAGAGGTGATACACTAAAAATGAAATGACCTTTCCACCTCCACGCTCAGGACCAAACAAAACATACATACACTCAGATTTGGCAAAAAAGACTAGGTCTCTGGGAGGACAAGGAGGTTTTTATGGAAAGCATAGGAAATAGGGACTCATCGAGGTGCTGAGAAATACACACTATAGGTGACCTCACCTGTTCTATACCTCCAAAACAAAACTCTACTCCTGACAGCAGCAGACAGTGGCACTTTGTAGATCACAGGTTTACTGGTGTTGAACCTGTGAGAGCATTAAGAGACAATGACTGGACACAGACCAACATTTAATGCATACTCTGCACAATCCATCCAAATAGAGGTAAAACTATCTTTTATTGATTCAGGTGGAAAATTTGGAGAGCAGTGCTCTTTACAAAAGTGTGAGAAGATCTTTCTAAAATGACCAAGTCTATGTATATATAGGGAAAGAGCTAAGAGGAATCAAGGGGCAACTTGAGTCTCCATTCAGAAGAGAGAAAACATTGTTGATGACATCACAAGTCTACCAAGACCATGGTTGTTGCCTCATTTTGCATGCTGGTCTTCTCCTCTAGCGGTTGGGCAGGTTTTTTCCTATGCTTTATAGGGCTTTTTTGCCGCCTGCTATTGTGGGTGGCAAATTTGCCACCCACTGTCATGGACTTCATGCGGGACTTATGCCGACGTCAACTGATAAGCTGTCAACTGTAGTAGTTTTGCCGATGTCGGTTGAGTATGCTACCGACCGTAGCAGTTTTGTCGATGTCAGTTGATGTTAATGACCTTTTTTCCATTAGCTGCTTCACGTGGCAATTTTGCCGCCATCTGCATGTGTGTAGGTGGTCTCTTTTTACCTACCAGTGTTGTGGGTGGCGATTTTGCTGTCCTCTACATTTTGTCTACCCTTCTTTTGCCTTAGTTTTAAATGCCCTAGTTTTTTCCTCTCCTCTTTTGTGAACATTTGAAGACTCTGCCTTTTGCTACTGTGAATGCCAATGAACGAGGCCGATGAACCAATGCTCTAAAATGGAGCTATTAAACCCTAAAGGTGGACTTTGCAACCTGAAATGACTGGCCATGCAAAGCAGGTGTAGGAGGTGACCAAGATTTTTCCTGAGGGGCAAAATTGGGTCAACAAATTGGTGACTCATAGGGTAAGCGTGCCTGCTATGCTTAGAACCCAGTTGCCTTACATATCCATTGGGTGCGGAGTCGGATGGTGACTTTGAAGAGAGTTCACAACAGCTTTGATAATTCTAGGATCAAATACACAAAATTTACCCCCAAATGAAGGGAAACACACAAGGCTAAAAAACAACTACTTGTGCAACTACACTTAGGGAAAACATGGAAAACAACTAAAAGCAAACTATTATATACAGCTAACCAAGGAATGTTCACATCCCTCCTAGATCGAAAGGAAAATTTCTTAAGTCCCTTTCTTGGTGAAGAGACTTATCGTGACAGGCAAGTAGCTAAAAGAAAATGAGATTTGGTGACTTGCTCTTTCTGCCTGTCACCTGAGTTGGCTGAAAATCGAGGTGATCAAAATTGAACATGCCTCCAATATATACATATTCTAATTGTTGCTAGGAGGCCTGTTGGATGCTAGTCCTTCAAAAACTGGTGCCCCTTACCAAGAAATCAATTGCTGCTGGTTTATCACCATAAGCCTTCTAATCTGCACAATTCTTCTGTAATGTATCATGCTCTGATTTGTTTCCCTCTACTTCACTGAAAACTCTGTCAGACTCATCCTCTACTTCTTCTTGGCCTTCTTGAAGAAGGGTGAATGTGGTAATCTCTAAAACGGGCTCATAAAATGATTGCTCATCCCACAAGACTTCACTTATCTGTTTAAAGTTCAGTTCTCCACGAAGACAAACTTCTCCTTTTCCTCTTTGTTGATCAGGTTCTCTAGATTTTCAAAAATATTCTCCTGATCCTCCTCTAACTCAGGTTCTTCCATGTAGTCATCCTCATCAATACAGTAAGGAAGTTCATCGAATAGAGGAGAAGAGAGCTTACCATGCATTTTTTCCTCCTCAAATTGCTGGAACATCCGCATATATGCAAGGCCTGCATCTTCTCCACTACTGATAAGGTCTTCACAAGGAGTATCAATGATGATTTCTTCTTCGTTGTCACTCATAATAGCCTCCTGAAGACTTGCATATTGGATCTTTTTTTCCTCTCCTGCCTCTTTGCAAAATAGGTTCTTCCTCGAGAAGGGGTGAAGTGGAGAAAGCAAGTGGAAGAGGGAACAGTCCTTGAGCTAGAATCAAATGATTCTCTTCTCTCCACTTAATCAGCACTTCATCAATATCAGGGGTGGCCTGATAACTCTCTTGGAAATGTGTAAGTGGGGTGTGCTCAGGCATGGAATGTGTTGTTTGGCCTGAACCATCCATCACACATTAGCTGAGGGAACTCTCTCTGAATTCCAAATCTGCTATTCTCTTGCCCAGATCTTCTTAGAAAAGCTTTTTCTGGAGGCTGCCAGCATCATCATAGGTAGGTACAGCTTCAACTTCTTCAAGGTTTTGAGAAAAACCTTGCTTTTCTTCTTCTACTTTGCTGCCCCATGATTCCACTATCTTCCCCCAATTCATGATCTCTGAATTAAAATTCTACCCCTACGAACAGGTAGCAACTTTGTTCTCCACGAGGTCCTGAGGCTCTTCCACAAGGTCTAGAATTTATAACTCTCTTTCAAGGAGAAGCTTCATCCTAGCCTCTAAATCTTCAATTTGTCTGGCTAGGTTTTCCTAAAAGAGTCTTTTTTTGAGGTCACCAGCATGATCCTCTTCAAACCTCTGAGCTGGTCCTTGGCATTCTTTCCTCTAACTTGAAATTTGCACATCATGATGGAAAACTTGGGGAGGCTGAGGAATGCAAGGAAAACACTGTTGTTGCATTGGAGGAGCCTCTAGAAGAGGGACATGCTGGCTGGTGGTATTATTTTCGATGGAAGATTCCTGATTTAAAGAGTTGAAAAGATTGATCTTCATGGGAGGTTGTTCTGATACCCTCTGGTGTTGGAAAGCCAGGCGCACGGGATTGGGAGCAACTGTATTTGATGAGTTGGAGTGAGCAAGTGCAATTTGATAAAATGGATTTGGTGAAAAAGAGGGGGTTTTTTTCAGTGTAGGAGGGGGCACGCAAGGCTAGCTGCCTTTAAAAGATGGATTTCTCCATTTTGGTGCATCTTCCTTCATGGATTATATGGCCTGCGCTTGCCTAAACAAGCACTCCTCTTTATACATCAGCTCCTGTTGATATTTGTACTACTCTTCTAGCTTGTCAATTTCCATTGTCTATCTCTCAAATTCCATTGCCACCTCCCTTATATTTGCAGGGCAACTAGGAGAACCACTTGAGGGGATTGCATAAATATCTGAAGTCTGATCACACTCATATGAAGGAAAACAAGATCTATGATTTTGAGCAAAAGAAGTATACATACAAGAAGTGATTGATTTCTGATGGTACTAGGCTGCTTAACCAGTGGATTTAACTCAGAGTGGCCAGATGCTGGAAAACAAAATGATCTACTATAATAGGACCAACATCAATCTTGAAACCTTACTGTATTGAAAAATATAGTCCCACCAGGCGTGCCAAAACTGTTGACGTGCACGGTGTTGTATTGGTGGTTCCTCTACTGTAACAGGATGAGTGAGTAACCCTACAACTTTTTTGATTAAAAACTTGGAATCCCATCAGACATGCTAAAACTTTTGACATTGGAAAGTGCACCCAGTTGGTAGGAAAATGGATTCCTGCCCTCTCCCCGCAACATGGAAACTCCTCTCTCCTGTGGGACGGTGAAGCAGGAGAGGAGAGTCTCTAGATATGGGCTAGTTCTCTCTGATGTATCTTGTTTGTTTCAGGCTATGCAAAAATATAGATAGATAGATATACTAGGGGGGATGAAAAGGGAGAAGAAAAAGCATGAAAACAAATAGCCTACTCTAAAATAGGTGATACACCAAAAATGAAATGACATTCCCACCTCCACACTCAAGACCAAACAAAACATACATACACTTAGATTTGGCAAAAAAGACCAGGTCTCTAGGATGACAGGGAGGTTCTTATGAAAAGCATAGGAAATAGGGACTCATCGAGGTGCTGAGAAATACACACTGTAGGTGACCTCACCTATTCTATACCTCCAAAATAGAACTCTACTCCTGACAACAACATACAGTGGCACTTTGTAGATCACAAGTTTGCTGGTGTTGAACCTGTGAGAGCATTAAGAGACAATGACTGGACATAGACCAACATTCAATGCATACTCTACACAATCCATCCAAATAGAGGTAAAACTATCTTTTATTGATTCAGGTGGAAAATTTGGAGAGCAATGCTCTTTACAAAAGTGTGAGAAGATCTTTCTAAAATGACCAAGTCTGTGTATATATAGGGAAAGAGCCAAGAGGATTCAAGGGGCAACTTGAGTGTCTATTGTGAAGAGAGAAAACACTATTGATGACATCACAAGTCTTCCAAGACCATGCTTGTTGCCTTGTTTTGCATGCTGGTCTTCTCCTTTGGCGGCTGGGCGGGTTTTTTCCTATGCTCTGTAGGGCTTTTTTGCCGCCTGCTGTTGTGGGTGGCAAATTTTCCACCCGCTGTCATGGACTTCATGCGGGACTTATGCCGACGTCGGCCGATAAGCTACCAACTGCAGTAGTTTTACTGATGTCAACTGAGTATGTTGCCGACCGTGGCAGTTTTGCCGACGTCGGCCGATGTTAATGGCCTTTTTTCCACCAGCTGCTTCACGCGGCAATTTTTCTGCCCTGTACATGTGTGTATTCCATCTCTTTTTACCCACCAGTGTTGTGGGCAGCGATTTTGCCACCCTCTGCATTTTGTCTACCCTTATTTTGCCTTAGTGTTAAACACCCCAGTTTTTTCCTCTCCTCTTTTGTGAACATTTGAAGACTCTGCCTTTTTCTACCGTGAATGCCAATGAACGAGGCCGATGAACCAATGCTCTGAAACGGAGCTGTTGAACCCTAAAGGTGGACCTTACAACCCGAAATGACTGGCCATGCAAAGTAGGTGTAGGAGGTGACCGGGATTTTGCCTGAGGGGCAAAATTGGGTCAATAGTTCCCATGAATATTCATGATCCCATATTTATCTAACTCTTCCCTAGGGTTATCTTTATCTTTCTCATATATAATTTAGGCCTTGAATATTATCTCATTATTGAGGAATTGAATTATCTATTGGTCATCCTTAAAGAACTAAAAGTTTGTCACATTTTTAGGGATAGAAGGACATGGGATGAGCTCCATAGAGAATTATTTTAACTCGATTTCATATAAGGGAATTAGGTTTGCCACCATAGATGCTAGTGAGTTATCTACTTGGTTTTATTCACAAGGAATAGGGATGATATTAGACATGTTAAATTTTTTGATTAGGTCCCAAGACCTATGATTATACCTCCTAAGGTATGATAACTTACATTAAAATCTAGTCTTAATCTAATTGACCACTAGCTTAGAATTAATAAATACTTGATTTGTTTTCCTTGTGTTTTAATGTAAATTAAAATCCAAAAATTAAAGCTTCATACTCCACCAGGTTATTCATGAAGGCAAATTTCAACCTATATGATGTTAAATGTTTTTTCCCTATGGAATCTATAAGTATAAAATAAGTTATTTATAATGAGATCCATTTATATAAAGACATCGTGGGTGTTTCTCTCAATTTCATCTCATTTCAATTTAAAGAAGTAAGAAACTAGTAATAAGGGTGTGGTAGAAGAAATTATGTGTTTGTGTGCATGTGATCTAGATGATCATGAAGAGTTCCTCTTTGTGTTGAGAGTAATGACTTATAGATAATAAATCACTCATGAAAAGGGATTTTTAGATCGGTATCAAGGTGGATTATATAGCATGAGCTTACAAAGAAGATGTTAATCCACACTCTAAAAATAGTTAGGTTAAAAGAAATAAAGATAAGATACTTCCATCAAATGATAAAAAGTAATGAAAGATAATATATGAAGAAATAACTATTTGATAAATAAAATAGACTAATTTAAGAAAATAGTAGGTCAATACTAATGCTAGATAGGTCAAGTTGGGTTCATAAAATAGGTGAGATATTTGTAAATAGGTAGGGAGTTAGAAAGTGGAATTTATTTGAGGGTAAGTGGGTGAAAATAACATGCTATTATTTCTTACCAAAATGACCATTAGTGGTCAAAATGGCCATTGGTATTCATAAATACCATTGATGGTTAAGCTAGCCATTGATGGTTGGGTGGCCATCAGTGGTTGAAAGTGACCATCAGTGGTTAGGGTGACCATTGATGGTTGTTGTGGATTTTGACGGTACTTCAAAAAAGGGTCTAGGTTAGGTTGTAGAAGGGGTAAATGATCAAGTGATATATTATTAGAGTTATAGTTAAGGTTGGGAGTCAAAAACCAAATAAAAAAAGCTTAGAATAGGAAATGTACTTAGTTATTTACTTGACAGTTGGTGGTTGATGGTGGAGTAATTTTGGTAGTATAATGGTGCTTTTCCTAGATAATTATTTTAGTAGAGGTTTAGGTCTATATAATAGTTAATTGCTAAAGGGATAACCTATAAATAATTTTTATAGCTCTTGTTGAATATTAGTTGACTGATTGATGGATGCTTGGATTGTTGAAAACCTTGATGAGTGGATTTTTTTCACATCTTACACCCCTCCTTTTATAGGCAAAGAGATAGGAGGTAGAAGGTTCTATAGTAGGTTTGGTTGTTTATTGTGATATGTTAGCTTACCATCTATATGAAATTTTTATGTGTTATCTTGCACACAAATTGAGTTATTTCTGGCTAGATGTGGAAGAGACTTAACCATCGATGGTTAGGGTGATTGTCAATGGTCAAGGTGATTGTTGATGGTTGAGTGTCAAAGGTTAAGTTGGTTAAAAGGGTGGATTTGGTTTATTGGTCAAAATCACCATGGTAAGGTTAAATTAGGGGTCAAAGGGTCAAAATGGTCCTAAAGGGGTCCAAGGATGATTCAACATTCAAAATTGTAGTGTGTAAAATTTTGGTGTCTACATTTTGCCCCTTTTTATTATGTAGTTTCCATTAACAAGATATGAAAAAAAAATGGATTTTAAGTCAAATGTTTGGTTTTATTGAGCATGGGAGGAGGTACTCCCCCTTAAACTAGGAGTTAAATATGTAAAATTTAATTGGGTGTGGATTGGATAAGTAGTGTATTGTGAGTCATAGGGTTGGTGATAATATGTTGGGAATGTAAAGTATAAAAATACACATAAAATGTGATGAATTATAATATCCAAGATCATGCAAAGACAAAATTTTCATAGTTGGTAAAAATAAGGTTGGTTTTATAAGGATTGGTCATAGGGTAACTGGGCCACAGTGGTAGGTATAGCTAATCAGGTTATTCCTATCAAGTTTCTTAGATAAATTCAATGTTATCATAGGTATTTGAGGTATGAAGTGCCCCTAGGAAAAACACAAATGGTTTAGTGTGCACTATGTAGTTTAAATTCAAATGTTTAACATGGAAAGGTTAGTCAATTTAGTTAAAAGGATAAAGGCAAGGTCATTGCAAAATATGTGATAGTTTGGGCCAAAATGGCCAACATAGAGGTGGACATGGTTGGGTGGTTGGTTGGTTTAAGAGGGTATTCTCTAAAGTTTCATGGTTGGTTTGTAGAGAAAAATTGATCTTCAAAGTTTTGTTTTGGTTTGGTGGAGAAGGGTAATCTCTCAAAGTGGACACAAAGGTATTTATGCCCAAAAATTTACAAAAGAGAGATCTTAACCATCAATAGTTAGGGGTCTCCAAATCAACCATCGATGGTCACCTTAACCATCGATGGTTAGGGGAAACCCTAAAACTATGAAGGATAAAAAGTTAAAAAGACAAGTTTATTTTCACTTTTGGATTTTGAGTCTTAACTCATGTGTACTTGGTGAGTTTGTAATTTTTTGTGAAGGTATTGATGAGGCAATTATAGATTGGTGATTGGTGTAAGATTCATGTTGAGTTGACTTGGCATGGAAATGAGGATGTAGGGTAGACAAGGATGTGGTCAAGTGGTGGGAGCTAGGATTCTTCTTTGATGATGGTTGAGGAATGAGGTAGGTGCTACCCTAAATTGATAAGATAGGTTGATTTGGTTATTTGTTAGTTTATTGTTAGTTTAGGGGAGAGATTTGGGTTTTTCTCTAGTTTTATGATAGGTTGTGATTTGTTTAAAATTAGAAAGTAAAAATCCAAATTGGGAGGGTAGGTAGGTTAGAGGTAGGGTAGAGGATAGATTTAAAGTAATTAGGTGATAAAAAGGGGTGGTTTGGGTTGGTTTTGGGTAGTTAGGTTTATAGGTTTTACCTTCGATGGTCACACACAGTGACCGTTGATGGTCCTACCTGACCATAAGTGGTTATAGTCGATTGTCAATGATTGGAGGCCAAATGGCAAACTAACTATAAATGGTCATAGTGACCATCAATGGTTGATCAAATGGTTAGGTTTTATGGATAAAAGGTTGAGAAAAAGGGTTAAGGGTAATATGTTTCGATAAAATATGAAGGTTAGTGTTTTTGATAAAAAAGGGTGAGGCTATGGTTAAGTTAGAATGTTTGGGAATGTTAAGGGTAGCAAAAAGCTATGTTGATATAGTTTATCTTTAGAGTAAGGTAGGTTTAAGAAGGGGTTGATGTAGTTTATATGGGGTGAATAGTTGTTATTAGGTAGGATGAATGAGATTAAAATGATGTTGTCTATAGGAAAAGTAGTTATATAAAAAAATAAGTTTGTTTTATAACAAATTGTATAGGCATGAGATTAGTTCTAGATGTGGGATCCAGTCCCTTAGATCTTTATGGAGATCCATCAGGGGATGACTAAAGATTATTAGATGCACATGGAAAATGTCAACCTTAACATGATGATGAACTTATATCATTTATCATGAGATGTGGTGATGATAATGGCCATCATCGATAGATGGGATCTAACCATGAACACCTTTATCCAACTGATGAGTGACATGACCATCCTACTAGAGGATGTATATAGGATCACATGGTTGCCCATTTAGAGGGAGATAATTTATCATATTGAGAGTGAGGAGAGAAATTATCATATAAAGCTCTTATATGGTGAATATTAAGCCTTTTCTAGGTGGCATGCTAACAACTCTAGTTAGCCATTATATTAGAGGGCCAGAGATGATAGGTGTTTGATGATGATGATGATGATGATGATGATGCTAGTATCCTACTTTGCATTACCATATTCAAGTAGTGGGATGTTTCCCTATTTGTTTCTAGGAGTTTTAGTGGAGATGTTTCTTGGTTAGATAGTGTTTAGGTCGGCACCTATTTTGTTAGTATAGATATATAAGGAGTTGTGGGGGTTTAGAGTGCATAGGAGATATGAAATCAATTTGGGGTTTGTGTTTCATTGTTGGGCCTATAATCATATCCAAGTTTTGAAACCAATGGGGTTGTCATGGGAGGGATATACCTAAATGGACTTCAAGTTGGGTTTCATATGGTGGAGTGATTATGTACTCATGAGAGATAGAGGAGGCATGAGGGATGTTAATTGATTTAGGGAGGCATTGGAGGCCATGGTGATTGGAGATGTAGTTTAGAGGCTATATGTTCACTTCTTAAGGTGGGATCACTATAATCAACACATTTTATTGATACAAATCTATAGGTAGATTTTTAATAAGAGAGAGGGTGAGATTAAGCTCATCCATATTCATAGAGTTTGTAAGAATTTCAACCTGATATAGGGGATTTTAGGTCCACTCTCAAGGTATAGATAGGAGGATGCCAAGTTTTTGCTTCTAGTGCCATAGCTAGTGGAGGTGGTTCTTGATCATGAAGAACTACTCATTATAGTAGAGATTGATGATGTCAGTTTTGTTGATGGCTATGTAGCATGGTATTAGGTCATCTATACAAGTATAGATTTTGGATGGGATGATGGGGGTAGGCATCCCATGGATGTGAACCTAGATGGAGGGGGTTTAAAATTATAAGTACAAGGAGGTTGCCATAATAGATAGGAAAGAGTATAATTGGCCACTACATAGGCATAAATCATATCTTTATAGGGGAAGGTGGTCACATTAATAGGCCAAGTTACAAGATTACAAGGCTAGGTTGCCACTATGATAGGTGAGAGGGACCAGGCTAGGACTTCACTAGGCTTGGTGACCCAAGAGAGGGAAACTTTGAGATAGAGAGGAAGAGTAGTTCCAAAACTAGTAGGACCACTAGGTAGCATTCTTATGACATGGTACTTGGCCATAGTTGAGGATTTACATTATTATGAGGACATAGTTCTTATATAGTATCCACAAGATCCTCGATGTGGTGAGTATAGATCCAACTTAGTAGGTGGTATAGGTGTAGTGACTATGGGTTAGTCGGTTACTTTAGTGAGTGGATAGTTAGGAACCTTAGGGGAGTAGGCACTATATGATATTGATGCCTAAGGTGCATAGGATATGATATGTATAGAATCATATGATTTTGATACCAGCCTACAAGCTGATGCTATGAGATGTATATTTTATTGAGAGAGATGCATAGTCTTATATGTACTATTTGATGTTAATGAGACATGATGTATATGATATGATGGTGATATATAGAGTTGATTGTATGGTTTATGGTTCATGGATCTGATGTTTATGATTATTATTATGAGATGTAGACTCACTAGCTTAGGCATGTGAAGATTATGGATGATGTTTATGATGAGTGGTTATACATGATTATGATGATGCTTTGTTTTATGAATATGTTAAGATTCTTGGATTATTATGATGTTTATGGTATTTTTATGGTTATTTCTATATACATGGTTATGATGAAATGAGGATGTGATGTGATTTATTTTTTTGATTATGATAGTGATGATGTTATGATTATGGTTAAGATGTTGTCATGTTTATGGTGCCATACATGGTTATGATGTTTTGATTATAGTTATTTATTGATGGAGGTGATGGTATGATGATGTTATGATTTTTTAGCCATGGTTATGGATATGGTTATGATAAATGGTTATTATTCTATTTATGGTGATGATGTTTTATGAAAAAATGGTTTATGATCTTGGATAGGTGGCGTTGTTCTTTTATGAGTATGTATGAAATGTTTTTGATGATGTTTTGATTATGGTTATTTTGTTGATGATAATGAATAAAGTAAGTTAGATAACAAAACTAGACATGGGAAAAGACACAAAATGTCATGAGACCTATGTCTAAGTGAATATATGAACCAATTAGGAGAAGATAAGGAGGAGGCATGATGCTTCCTTATTGGTAAGAGAAAACTCAAAGTATAAGATAGATGAGATTTAGGAACATAAGCCTTTTGAATGCTTTACATTGGCATACATTGGTTGATAAAATGGTAGCTTGATCACATCATGTCAAGTAGGAACTAAATCCCTTGATGTGTAGATGGCACATAGGGGAAATAGGTGATAAGTGGTATTAAGGGTAGTGTAATTTGTTCAGGGTTGGTTTGCCCCTTCTTTAGGTGACCTAAGAACCATAATAGACAAGTCCATGTTTTAATGAAAGGTCTAGATTGATTGATGCTGGAAGTATACTAATGTTATATGTGAAATTTGATTGTAGGTTTCTTGGGATGGATTATTATGATTTTGATATATGGTCTTTTATTGATTTATTTTGATAGGTTTATGAAGTTGATCAATGTGGGAAGCTTCAAATGATTTCTTTGATAAATTTTACTTAACCATCCTTCAAGGGAGTGGTCTAAGTTTGGGTTTGTTCATTTTGGTAGCTATCCTTCAAGGGATCAGTCTATACTTTTAATAAATTTAGATTTTAGTCAGTTGTCCTTCAAGGGAGCAATATACATGCTAGAGATGTTTGACCAAATGATATTCAAGTATCCCAAATTGTTTTGATGTTAGGTTCAACATGGACAAGTCTATAGAGGCTTAGATATTAACCTTTATGAGGGAAAAACCTAGAGCACAAGAAGGATAATTATAGGTGAAAGGGGTGGTTTCGAGAGACAATGACCATGGGATTCCATCTAATTAGGGGCAAAAAGTATCCATGAGAGCAATGCCATAGGTAGAGCTATGGTACCCATATTTAGGATTAGGCTATGACTATGATAGTTAATCACATGGTTCTATATTGTAATAAATTATCCATAAAGGGGATGGGATGAAAGTGTGAGGAAGGTGTGAATCTCATAAATCAAGGGATGAGGTTAAGATAGACAAAAGGTGAGTTGTATCCATTTTTAATGAAAGAAAGGATGTAGATGTGAAGCATTGAGAGGCTTAGGTTCTATTTTTATTTTGAGAGAAGATAAATGATAAGCTCTTGATCCATACTTATGGGTTATGATGTAGGGTCCAATCAAATTAAAACAAAACTTTCCTCACTTGATTTTCTCCATACTAGTTACATGTTGATTTTCCTTAAAGATGAGGTCTCTGATGTTGAACTCTCATTATTTTAGGTGCTTAGTAAAGGTGCACTTGACTCATTATTGGTATAAATTAATGATATTAAGTGCATCTAGCTAGTGTTTTTCAAGTAGATCAAGTCATGCTAGATGTTCTTAATGATATTCAATCTTATAAATGATGTCTTGTAAGGATATGTGAAGAGAGGGAATATGGAATTCAATAGGCAAGACTACCTCTACTTTGAAGACCAAAGAGAAAGGGTATCACCCATAGAGGTTTGAATTCTAGTGTGATAAGCCCACAAAGTGAAAAGGATGTACAAGTGCCAATCCCAACTAATGCATTAACTACTTCAGTTAACATTTTGTTGAGGATTTTGTTAGAGGCTTGCAAATATACATGTGAGAAAAAGCTTAATTTGATTCCAAATTCATCACAAAGAACTTGGAATTTCTTATTTTGAAATATTTTCCATTATTGATAATGATATTAAGAGGAACACCAAAATGATAAATGATATGATGATTGTTGAAGTTGACTATCTTATTGGCTTTGGTAAAGATGAATGGAATAACCTCCACTCACTTTGTGAAATACTTATTGGTGGTGTTTATGGAGTGGTGTTTCTATGAGGAATGAGGATTTATTTCCCTAATGATTTCTAATCCCCATTGTGAGAAAGGTTAAAAGTCCTTGGATACTTGAAGGCCATGGGTTGGTGCATGATGTAAATTGGCATGTTGTTAACATTTAACACACTGTTTGGGCCAATAGTAGCCAATGAAAAGGATAATTTTAGCAATAGATAGACCCCTAAAGTGTCCCCCATATATCCCATCATGTATTTCTTTGATAGCATGGGAATCTTCATGTATACATTGATAATGGATAAGGAGGTTGTCAAAACCACCTTTGTAAAGGATTCCCCATAGTATGGTATAAAAAGAGGCACTTTGAACAAAACTCTTTGGGAATTACTAGAGAGGTTGGGAGGAATGATGTTGAGGTTAAGATATTCAAAGGTTTGCTCATACCAAATGAATGATAAAGATTATTCTAAATTACATATGGTAGGGAGGTCAGATTGGATATAAGAGGGTGTGATAAAATGATGAATGATGACAAAGAGCTTAGAATTGGAAGCTTGAGATGGGATTTGGGAAGCAAGGTAAGCCATTGTATCCATGAAATTATTAGTAGATCAGGGATTATATTTTATGAGGTAATGATCAAATGATTCTAAGAGTATATCTACTAACTATTTTTACTTTTTCAAGACATCATTATTTCATTTGTAGGATCTATTGACGTGGTTGACCACAGGTTAGGAATCATCAAAGATATTGATCATCTTAACTCCTGAGGCTATAGTGGTTTAGAGACATATTACTAGGGATTCATACTCAACCATATTATTGGTACACTCAAAATCAATTTTGAAAGAGAGAGGAAGAGGTTAACCATCAAGGGTAATAAGAATAACTCTATCACCCCCACTGCACTGGCACTTCAATTTGTTGAAGAACATGGTCTTTTGGTAGGTGACTCCTTCTTGAGAAAGAGTAATGATGGACTCATTTATAAACACAAGAGGAATTCATTAGTTTTTTGGTAAGGGATCTTCAACCAATTGATCAACAATGACTTTCCCTTTAATCAACTTCTACTTGAAGAACACAAAATCAAACTTAGATAGGAGCATGAGCCACTTAGCCATACACTATTTTTGGTATGGTTTAGATTCCATGTACTTGAATGGGTCAGTGTTAGTGATGACAAAGGTTTTTTGATTGAGGAGGTAATGACAAATTTTGGTAACCATAAAGACTAATGTGAGGCAAAGCTTATTGGTATGGATGTAATAAGTTTCATAATCTATAAGTGTCTAAATTTTATAGTAGATATCTTTCTCTTTATTTTGTTCATCACGTTGAGTGAGCATTACCCCTAAGAAATGGTCAGTGGTGGATATATAAAGATAGAAGGGTTGGTCTTCTTAAGGAGAGGTAATAATGGGTGGAGAAAGGAGGTACTCTTTGAGTGAATCAAATGCTTGTTGGTAGTCCTTAGTCCACTTAAAAGATGCATTTTTATTGAGAAGATTGTGAAAAGGTTCACATACATTTGATAATTGAGAGATAAAGTGATGAATGGATTAGAGCTTCCCCTATAGGCTAAGAAGTTACTTAAAATGGTTTGGAGGTGGCATGCCAAGGATTTATATGACTTTGGTAGGGTATAATTTAATTTCTCAAAGAGAGATGATAAATTAAAGAAGATTTCCAAATAGGACCCCAAAAGAACATTTCTTGGGGTTGAGTCAGCTATGGAAATGGATTAGGTGATAAAAGATAATTTTGAGAACTTCTAGATGATCTTTATGATATTTATATTTCACAAGGAGGTTATCTACATAGTCTCTTATGATTTTTGGATGAGATAATGGAAGATGTAGGTCATCACATGCTATTAGGTTAATCTAACATTATTTATAACAAATAACATGATCCTATAGAAAAAAATTCCCCATGGGTTGATGAAAGAAGTCTTATGCTGATCCTCAAGGGTAATCAAGATCTGATTATATCTTGAGAAACCATCCATGAGAGATAACATCTTGTGGTCAACTATATGATCAACAAGTTGGCCAATGTTAGGAAAAGAGAAGTCATCCTTTGGAAAAGAAAGGTCAAGGTCATGGAATTCAATATAGAGGTGAAGTCCCCCTATGAGTTTGATGTTGGGAATGATATTGGAAACCCATTGGTGATAGTCAATGGGTTGAATAAAATTGATAAATAAAAGGCACTAAAGCTCTTGTTGGACTAAAAGGGTGATGTGAGGGTGCATCTTGTGAATATTTTGCCTAGAAGACTTAGCATTGAGATGAATGACAATGTTGTGGAGAGATATGGAAGGGTAAATTCTAGCCATATCTTGATAGAACCAAAAAATTATATGCTTCGGTCATGAAGGAAGGAAGGGTAAGACTATTACTTTGAATAATATAAGGATTGACCAATCTTCACAATTTGGAGGTTATCTTAAGTACCCATGTTAATATTGATATTGGATTCATTTAACATGGTTTGGTTCTCAAGAGGAATAAATAGAAACCCAAGGCCAAATATATCACAAGGTTTCTAGGTTTTGATAAAAGGTAACTCATGGGGTCAATTTTCATAACAACTAATTCCAAATCCCTTTTAGGTAAACCTATGAAGGTACAATTTAGAAAATTATAGTTTGTCTAGATATGATAAATAGAAAGTAAATGGTCAAATAAAAAAGGTGGTGGAGGGAGTGATAAGTGAATGATCAAGTCCCCCATAGATGAAATTGGTTTGATGGTTGGGGAGCTTGAAAAGAATTTCGGTTTAGATATTAGGATCATAATTAGGAACATAGTCAAGGTTCTCATAATATTAAGGTTAGGAAAGGCATCCAAGGATAAAAGGTGATACTCTCCTAGTGAAATACATTGGAATATAGGTTCTAATGGGTCCTCGATGGGGATCTGAGATGAAGGGATATATGATCTAGTTGAAACTTCATTGATGGTAGGGGTTGATTTATTGTTGGTTTTTTATGAGATGGATGAATGAGGAAGAATAAAATCATTGAGTCGATATGTCATGTTAAAATAGGCTAAAGGACTAGGTTTAGCTTGTATGGTGATGACTTGACCCTCATGTTCAAATTTAACACATTGATGCAAGGTGGATGGGACACAACTCATGGTTCTAATCTAAGGGTGTCTAATTAAAAAGTTGTATTGGAACTTGCCTTTTATGATGTATAATATCCCTAGAATCATGTGAGGTCCTAAGTGGCTATGGAAGATGACTATCCCTAGGGTTATGACCATAGTATCAGTAAAGGAATGAAGGAAGCTAAGGTTTTTGAAATGATATTCTTAGTCAGTTAGAGTTGGTCATAAACATGAGAAGAGATAATGTTAATACTATCTCCCCCATCAATCATCACCCTTTTGATGTCATTTTAATTGATATATGTAGTGATGAAGAGGGGAGGATCAAGATCCTCAGGATGAATATAAGGTATTTATGAATCATTGAATGTGACAAGAGTGGAAATTTGAAGAGCTTTGATAAAGGTTGTAAGAGGTTGAGTGTATTTTAGTTGGACCTATATAGTTTTTAAAGACTCTATCAGTGCTTGGTAGGATGAGACAAGGAGATGATTAGTTTCTATAGGCTCATCTTCACTGGTGTCTAGTGAAGCTTCTTTATAACTACTCATTAGATATATTTAGAAGGTTTTGAGGGAAAGGCATCTAAAATGGATATTTTGAGTTTTTGTAAAGGTGAAGGTGAAGGTGAAGGTGTCTAAGTTTTGTTTAAATGTTTAGGGGTGGAAGGATATGTCCATGGAATGGACACTTTAGCCTTCCACTTATCTTTTTGTTGGGCCCAAGATAAGGTGACCATATGGATTGTGTGGATGAGGGGATGTGTTGGGATATAAGGTTATATTAGTTACTCCTTACTCTCAGATTAGAGTGTAGGAGTAGGTATGTGTTAGATAGGTTTATTTAGTGGTAGGGTTGGTAATGGGATAAAGAGAGGTTCATATAATAATAGATCATCCTTATCCCATAAGTTATGGATAATTTCTTAGAGAGCTTTATAATCATCTATGTTATGTCCAAGTGTCCTATGGTATGAGAAGATTAAAATATCATTAGACCAAGATGGTTCAGGACTTGAAGGTTTAAAGGGTTTTATAGGTGTGAGGTTGAAGGAATAAGTTTGTAATAACCTTAGTAAAATTCCTAAAAATTATTTGAGCAAAGGTATTATGGGTGATGGGTTTCTACTTTTTAGGGTGGGAGCCTTCTCAAAAATAGGCTTTACCATGGAAATTTTAGGTGGTAGAAAGGTTTTGGTAGGTGGGTTTGATTGGGTTTGTTTGGGATTGGGTTTGTTTGGTATTAGAGGGTTTCAATGTGGAAGATTTAAAGGTGAAATATCTAGAGGTGGATGATTGAGATGATGAAGGTTTGGATATAGGTGGGAAGGTGGAGGTAGATATTTTGGTTAAAAATGATGGGGAAGTTGATGTTTTGTAAGGTGTAGGTAAAGGTATAATGAAATAAAAAAGTTTATATTGGGTAGTTTTTAGAGGATTCACCTTCTTTCTAGAAGGATGAACTCTTAGGATGGAATAATGATGAGGTCCCAAGATAGAATGTAAGAAGGAAGGAGGTGGTACAGTTCTGGTTCTAGGTGGGAGTTTGGGTGGTTCTACCTTCTTTGTTAGTTTGGTTAAGTTTTTCTTTGGTGGACTAGATGGGGTTAAGTCCAACTTCAAAAATGAGTAGATAAGGCTAGAAGTAGGAAGTATCCCTAGGTTATTTATAGGTTTGATTAGAGAGGTATAAGGTGTTTTGATAATTTTGGATGGAGATGGTTTGGATGGTTCTTTCATGGTTTTGGAGGGAAATATGTTTGATGAATGGATTTAAGTGATGATAGGTTCAATGGTGGATGAAATTGAGTTAAAATTTTCATGATTTTTTGGATAGGGGAGCCCAAGATGGTGCCAAAAGGTGTCTCAATTTGAATTAGGTTGGGAGGAAAATTCTAGGCTTTAGACTAGTCTAGAAAAGGGTTTGTAAATTGGTTTGTTTTCTTGGGCATTAGATTCAAAAATTAGGTCCATGATTTGGGGTAGGGGATTTGTTTCTTCACCCTTGTCCTTTATGAAAGAGTTTAAGATTTTGAAAGATGTTTCCTCCATAGAGGGAATACGTAAGGTGATCTCTCTCTATGGAATAGTTTTTGAATAGATAATGAGTGATTCCATGATGGGGGAAGAAGGTATGATGGAAATGGTTGATTCCTTGGGTATTTATATAAAATTAGTTAGGTTTGTTATCTCATCAATTTAAGGAAAGGATGTGTTTGATTCCCTTGTTTGGGTATCCAAAGGAATGGAGGGTGATTCCACCACTTCAATAGGTGGAGTGGAGGAAGAGGTGGTTGAGGCAATGGTTTTCTTAATTATAGGTTCACTAATAATTAAATTGATTGTATGGACCTCACAAGCATGAGAGGATTTTGGTTTGTTATCATCATGGTTGGTATAAGAGGCATAGTTAGGAAAAGGTTATCAAAAGATGTCGAATGACTAATTTAGAGGTGTATTGGGATTTTCTAATGTTGAGTTATCCTTTATCTATAAAGTTTTGGATAATGGTTTTGAAGTTGTTATACCTACTAATTTCATGTCTAATGACATGGTGGAAATCACATAGATCATTCTTGTTGTACCAAGTAGGCACACGGTGAGAAACATCAAATTGTAAAATATTTTGGCACTTATAAGGCCCATGGGGAAGTGTACTAGATTATATAAGGTTATGAAATGTCTCTTAAACTTACTCAAGCTCAATTCCACATTTTAAATTCTCTATAATTGTAAATTTTGAGCTAAAACTATTCTACTCCCTTTTCACCCTTCTAGACATACAAAACTAGTCTTTAGCATTGTACTTGGTATAGATAAAAAGGGATATTTAAAATAAAAATACCTGGGGGGGGTGAATTTAAAATTAGATAGATTAATTTACATAATAATAGTTCAAATAATGGTGGCATGTTCTTTTTAAACCATCCTCATGAAGTTGATTGTGTTTTTTTGCTTGTTAATCAGTGCATCTTACAGGTTTTGCTCTTTTTTAGATTATTCCATATAATTAATTTTTTAAAATTGGTTCCATATGATTTTTACTCCCTTATATCATTTTAACCATGATTTTTTTCACATTTTTAGTTAATTTGATGAGCCAACCAACTTAGTTTTCAAGGAGAAGTGAAGGAATAGAGTTGCAATCATTTTTTCCAATTATTGGAGCTTTATTTTGTGATATGGCTCCAAAATGAACTAAAGTTATGTATTATTTCACATATATTACTTTTATTCATCTTTAATACCAAACCCAACTTCAAGATCCACTTAAATAGCCAAGATATCAAGTAAATGCACAAAATGGTCATCTACAATAGTTTTACTGTATACCACTTCTTGGGGAAACATGAAATGTGTGTCTAAACATTATCTAAGGTTTTGAAGGTTTTAACATGATTTAAAACCATTTATAATATTTTTAGTAATATTTAATGCTATTGGATCCTAAAGGAGACATTCCAAATAAACATGTGGCACTTTGGGACAAATTCCCAAAACTATCAAAATAGAGGGCCAATACAAAGTTGCATTAGTTTCTAGAGCTTCCAAGTAAATTGGTTTTCAATCTCCCATATAATTATATCAACTTAAAAAATAAGATATGTGTTTGAGTTGAGGAGAGTGGTTTTTTAAAGCCTTTAAGTTGCTCTTTGAACACTAAAATTACATAACATTATCTACAACAAGATGAATTGATAACAAGTTCTAGGCCTAATGAATGGATTTGGTGCTTAAGACTAAGTTTGAATGTATTGTCACACTAAAAAACATATATTTGTCATGAAAAATCATCAATGAGGTAATATAAGAATTTTTTTCATCCACCAAGGATGATTCAGTCTATACAAATGGCTTAATCATAGTTACCTACAACCATACTACATCCTTCAAGGCTTAACCCAAAGTTGAAAATTAGACTATGCCCCCATATGTGAGTGTTTATAAATGGTGAAGGTTAAATTAATTATCTAAAATAATATAAATATAATATGATAATTGGTGTCATGTTCCTCAAACACATCTACAGGTGTTCCACCATTTCATAATACACACCTAAAGCCAACTATAGGAACACACAGTCCAACATGCAGGTTTGGGATGGAACCAACAAGTTTAGTAGATGAGAAAGGTTTTAAAATGTTTAATTATATTTAATAATCATGTTTCACCTTAAAATATAATAAAATACACCTACATGGTTTCATCTTTCTCAATAGAGTTGACTATTTTGATTGAGAAAGGTAGTAAACTAAGGAGTGATGGTCCTTGATATGGGTATGGTCTAGACATGAGATGAATGTATGAAAGAGAAAAAATGAATAAAAATAAAAATAAATGTATTTTTAAACTTTTAATTCAAATATTAAAACATAAGGAAACCTATAGGAAGCACTCTTTGGTAAGAACATATAATACATAGTCAACTAGTTGTGACTAACTTTGTGAGAATTTCAAACCCCAAAGGTGAAATAAATAAAGTACATTGATGAATTAACATTGGAAGGTTTTATTAAGGATTAATTAATATTTTAAAATATTAATTCATGAAATAAACCTATAAGGGTCATCCTTAAGGGATAAAAATGCAAAACATAGTCAAAAGTGACAGTTAGTCTTAACTAGGCAGAACGTATGGAAAGGATCATGGAGGGTTTAAGTGATGGGAAATTTTTTAAATCCATCATGATTAGATAAATATTTATAGGCCATTTAAAATTTAAAATATTTTTCATAGATTCCTTAAGGTCTTATGAGCACCTACAACCACTGTAGGTAACTGTATGGTAGGCAACAAGCTGGGATAATGTGTCTAAAGGATGTTTAGGCTAGGCAAGGTGATAAAATGGGTTATCACAAGGAAAAAAAGATTAAAATGGAATAATTATGTTTTATACATTACATTTGAGGCTAAACTATACAAATATACCTATAGGTGTACCTTCTAAAATATGGATACACTTAAATATACAATCAGTCTTGTCAAAGTAGTATGTATGGGAAGGAGTATGTAAAGAGATAAAGTTATGAATAGAACTATAATGAATTAATTAGGAGCATAAGAATATATATAGGCTCTTTAAAATGTAAATAAATCAGAAAAAGGATCCTAAACATGTAAAACATAGTCTACAATCTAGATCATGCATAGTCTATCTCCACATATAGTCTGTCTTGGACCTTAAGGCTTTTGTAAGGTCAAATGACCTAGTCAGGTGCTTAAAATTTGTATAAAATAACTTAAAGACTTTATTAAGACCATACAACATTTTTTTTTGGCTATAAAAATAGGGTAAGTTCCATTTATTTTGTCTCAGATAAAGAGCACTTCCCCTAATGCATAAATTGGTAGGTTTGGAGAGAAGGGATTAGAAGAGTGCATCAAGAGATAAGGTAACTATGATAGAAAGTGTGTGAGGTTTTATATAATATAGATATAAATTATAAACCAATAAAAAAGTGGGAAATGAAATAAAGTGGTTTAGGTGGCTAGATTTATAGTCCAACCTACTAGGCAAGTTTTGGCCTAATGCCCAAATGAAAGGTCAAATCCATTTTTAGCATGAAGTGAGATTTATAACCTATTGAAAGATGTTTTTTAGGTAATAATATACATTTATAAGATTTTTTAATGAAAATAAACCCCTGAGGAAGCCATTTTTGGCTTAGAGACAACACTAAGCCTATAGGAAAAGGAGAAAGGAGCTCGATAAGAGAAGTCTAGATGCTCATATCTTATTGGATGTTGTGCATCAAAATCAAAGAAGTTTGGATGTGTTATAAAGGATATTTAAAAACATTCTTTTTGAATTTTTTTAAGGTTAAACATCAAGTTTTTATGAACAAAGCTTAAGATTAAAAAATGCTCAAAACTCTTGCAAATCTTTGCTAGTGACCAGTTTGTGGAAATGGAGTTGGAAAGATATTATAATGTAATAGTTATATTATTATGATGATTGAAGTTTTTATAATACTTTCTCAATAAACTCCCCATTAGGATTATTTGTATGAAACTATACAGATAGAGTGCAAAATAGGGTTTTATTAATAGTTTTATGCATTGTGTAGGTTGTATGAGGTTTCAAGAGATGCCAATCACATGGGATGGAATATCAGGACTTAGTATAACTTCCATTTCAATTTAATTCCTTTTATTATTTCATAATTTCCTAAACTAGTTGATTCATCTCAGCCAGTCAAAACTGGCATAGTGACCAAGCTAGTGAGAAGGGTGGAAAACTTCAAGTGAGCTAATTTTAAGGTATGATTGATGAATATAAGTCAATGGAGGTTATTTAAATGTGACATGAAATCCTTAATATGTATTTTCATGGAAATAAAATTCCTTTTTGGAGGCCAAGTGTGAAGGCTGCATACAGGAAGAGTTTTTGTACTACAGATGATGATGGCTCATTCCTAGATGATTCTAAATGACTAAGCCTACAAAAAATGCATGGAGAATAATTTATGAAATCATTCCCATTCATAAAAATCCTCATACCTATAAATAATCAGTTTTTAGACTTTTGATTATGTCTAAATCATGAAGGTAGTTTTCTAAGCTAGAATGAGAACTTTCATTTCAATCTACAAGAGTTTCATGCCATGGAGAGACAATTTTTCCATATAAGATTTCATGTTTCATCCCAAAAAATATATAATAAATAATTAAATCATTTTATTATCTTTAAAAATGTCTTTGTGATCCTTGGATTTCTCTATTCTCCTCTCTCTCTCAATTTTTATAAGAACTACCATTTTGGCCTTTGTAACTTATGTTGTGCTTGAGTATGGCAAATCCCTACTCATTTTTATATAATTTAATAAATAATACTAATAATTTTTACCTCTTAATTATTTTAATGGTTTTTTTACTTGGATTACTGATATTTCTTAGTAATAAATATGATTTCCTTAGCATGTTGTCTCATTCTCTCATCCTATTTGCAGTTGGAAAGATTCTTCTTGTAGGGCATGTGAAGTGTTCTAGTAAGTGTAAATGCTGAGTGAGTTAGTATATTCAATAGTTCCATTCAATTCCTCTTGTCTTTTCCTCTTAGCCTAAACATTCATCCATAACAACATAATGTAATATTGATGTGAGAAGATGCATAGTAGAGAAGTGTATGTTTGGTTATTCTCTTGATTTCATGTGTAACATGTAACTGGTTGGAAGTCATAAAACTATTTGGTTTATCACCTCTCTTAGGATATTTTTATTTTATTTTTATCTCTCCATTTACCCCCCAAAAAAATTAGGTGTATTTGTGATAGAAAGTGGTACATTAAGGGAACTAGCCCTATCTATAGATTCACCTCATTCATAGGTTACCCAAAAGCCTAAAGGTGTTTTAATTTTGCGACTTAGATGAGGAGAGATTATAAATTTCCCAAAATGGTGAAAATATAAGTGAAAATAGTTTTTTTCATACTTTTTGGGACTCTTAATCTAATAAGTTGGAATATTTTTGGTGTTATATTTCAATAATTAGCCTTTGCAGGCATCTATCCAAGAATCAATGTTGACTCCAAAGTTACATCAAGTGTTAAGGCAGCCAAAGTATTACTATTGAATATTTCTTATGATCATTCCTTGTGTTATTAATTCCTATTAAAGGTGCATGGCTGACCTTGGTATTGAGTTTTGTTTTATATAAGTTTGTGAGGTATATCTATCTTATGGCATTCCATATCAACTCTGTTATGATCCTTATCTTCTTCAACATGAAGTGTATCATCCCTTTCATGAAGTTTATTATCTTATTAATGAAGTGTATCAGCCCTACAATCATCATTCTCCATATCTTTCTCCTATTCAACCTAGTCACTTATCTAATCAATCCATTTACACTTTTAAATAAACTCTTTTGGGATATGAGAGTAAATGTTGGATCTTAACACTCTAAGAGGATGTGGTCAAGAGGTTCATATTAATATTATTAATAAGGTGATATATTTATTATTGATGTTAAAATGAGAGTGGGAACCTATTGAGAGAGCCAATTGGCAAAGGCTCACAAGTGAGATGTTAGATGTGAGTGGATTGGTTTCTTCCTTAGAGGATAGGCTAACAATTCATGAAAGTCAGCCTCACAAAACCTATCAGCCTTCATATATATTTCCCCAATATTGATATAATTCATATTTGACCCCTACTCATGATCTCAATCAAGCTTATCAAAGTCACCCTTTTCCTAATTAGTTGGAGGAGAAAGTTGAAAAGAGAAACCTTATTTTTGCAGCTAATCTTAATAGGCAAATTGATTTGGCCAATAATAAAATGAATCACTCCATGTTAGAAACAAATGAAGTGGAATTAAAGCCATCATTTCCCTCTCCCATTACATCCCACACCTTAATAAAATACCTCTAGATATTAAATTCAAATTTGGAGACAAGGTGGAGAATCCAAGCCTAAAGAGATTCCAAGTTCTTTGAAAACTTCATCCACTCCTCAAATTACATCACCACCTCAAGAAAATACTTATAATACTAACATCCTAACCTAGAGTAATATAGTGGAATCATGGGGAAAGAAAGTGGATAAAAGCCTTGATAAGGAGTTTGAAGTTGAGAAAGAGCTTAATCTTATGAAATCCCCTCCCACCCTTCCTCAAGAAGATACCTCTTGTATTCCATGTTAGCTATCTTTTACTCCTTATACTCATTAATATTCCTAGTAAATTTTAGAAAGACTTTTCCAAGATAATGTAGCAAAGAAAATTGAAGAGTTAGAGTCAAGGATGAAATTGCTAAGTCAAGGTGTGATGGAAGGTTTAGACCTAAAAGAAGATCTTATGCCTAAACACACCCTATCTAACCTCCAAAAATAATTTTTTCAAGATAAATCATATGTTAATGAAGTTATTTTCAAGTGGAAGAAAGATAACCAATCTATCTTAGCCCAAGGTCTACCTTTGCTTCCTCAAGAGCTTACAATAGGATCCCCTACAATGCATTATCAATATTTTTTTGAGCCCTATATTCCATCTCCACTAGCTAGTTCATCTTGTCCTCACCCCATCACCATTTTCCTTGATGTAATCATGCTATGGAAGCCTCAATAGGAGTATTTGGTTGAGGAAAATTAAGAACTCTTTCTTTAAAAAAAAAGCAACTCTTTGGTAGCCTCATTGGGATAGGTCATTGTATTTCAAGATGCCTCCTCTTGGCATCACCAAAAAGGAGAAGGAGATTGAATATACTTCAGCCCTTGAGAATAAAAATCAGATCATGGTAGTGGATATACAACTTGAGAGTCCTTAATAGGTCCCAAATTATGAGGAAGAGGTATGCCCTTATGTTGAGTATTCTTGTTTGGTTGATAAATAATAATTCCTTCCTTGTGTTGAAGAGGAAATCTTGGATAAATTCCATTTGGATTATAAGGAATAGGATTAAATATATTCTCTTGGTATCCCCCTTCATGATGATGATAAAAAATAATAATACTTATTGTAGTAATTTTAAAACATTTGTAATGAGTTTGAGTTTCTCAAGGAGTCTACAAATTCTTTGGAGCTGATTACAAGTGATGGTAAGTAGGATGGCATTGTTCAAAACGTCATAGATGAGAAAAATCAAGGTTCACCTCTACATTTTGAGTTCAAGACAAGATTATAATTCCATCAACCTTATAAATAATAAGAAATTACTTCTCTTAAAATCATGCCTATAAAGAATATGCATGTTGACTATGAGATGAAGAGTGGGCAATAATATGAGATATGTGTACAAGGATAATAGGAATAATTTTACATTAGTGACCTATTTGAATATGATATACTTTAGAGCATAATAATTGAAGTGAAAATAAATAGATATTATCCATCAAGTGTTTAATCCAAAGAGAAACATGCATGGTACCATTATTCATCTCATCAAGAAGGAGATGTAATAAACTTTCCTTTTGATCCTAGAAAGGGAGGAGTGATTAATTATTAGTTGTATATAGTTATTCATTTCATATTTTTACTAAGTTCTTTGGGCACATGTGTGTCTTGTTAGTGTATTTTCTTTGCTTTATGTGTGTCATTTATTTTATGTGATTGAGGTAGTCAAGTGATCTTGTCTTGATCAAAGCTTTTAGTCAATGGTCAAAGGTCTCCTTTTTTTGTTTTAGACTTCATATGACTCCATAAACCTAATAGACTAATAAGGCTACTGGTTTAGTTAGTATAGTAGGCATACTACCCCTATGAGTCACCAATTTGTTGACTAAATTCAAACTTGCATGTCAAATTGGGCCACTTATGGGTAAAAAATTGAGTTTTAGGTGTTATTTTGTATATAATATTATGTAATAGGATGTATTATATGTCTTTTGATGTTATTCCATATCATATTAGCCTTAATCAATTAGTATTTTAGTCCATTTATTATTTTGAGTCATTTTGGGGGTCATAAATGGGAATTAAATAAGCTGTATAGCCTCCTAGGGAAATATGAAGGTTAAAAAAGGTGATTTCACACCCCATGTATCTTAATATTTCTTAATTAACTATTTGTAACTGAAAGTGTTAAGTTTTTTAGAAGAAAGGGCAGTCTTCTTGGAAAAAAAGAATAGTTTAGCACTTGTATGACCCATAGGGAAGTGTGCCACATAGGATAAGGTCAAATAATGTCTCTTCAACTTCCTCAAGCTCAATTCCACATTTTAAATTTTATATAAGTGTCAATTCTAAGATAAAACTATTCTAGTCCTTTTTCACCCTTCTAGACATACATAACCAATCTTCAAGTTTGTACTTCATATGGCCAATAGGGGAGGTTTTAGATATAACACCTCCAGGAGGTTAAATTACACTCAAATAGATTCATTTACATAAAAAAATTTTGATAATGGTGGTATGCACTTTATGAACCCTGTTCATAAAGTTGACTATGTTTTCTACTTGCTAATCTATATATCCTATAGGTTTTTCTCTTGTTTGGATGATTATGTAAAAGATAGTTTCTAAGATTCATTTTATATTATTTTTACTACCTTATCTCATGTTCTCCATGATTAATTTAAAATTTTTAGTTTATTTTATGATCCAAGCCTACTCAATTTACAAGGAGAAGTGAAGGAATAGAGTTACAGACATTTATTCCAATTATTGGAGGTTTCTTTTGTGATATGATTCCAAAATGAAATGAAGTGATGTATTATTTCCAATATATTAATTTTATTCATATTAAATTCCAAATAAAACTCCAATATTCACTTCAAGAGCCAAGAAAGCAAGTAAATGGAGAAAATGGTCATCCATAATAGTTGTATGGTCTGCCACTTCTTGGAGAAACATGAAATGTGTGTCTAAAAATTCTATAAGATTTGTAAGGTTTGAGCATGATTTAAAACCATTTTTAAGAGTTTTTATAATATTTAATTCTAGTGTAACCTCAAGGAGACATTCCAAGCAAACTTGTGGCACTTTGGGAAAAATTCCCAAAACTATCAAAACAAAGGTCCACCCTTTTTTTTGAGGTTTCTTATACAAAGTTGCATTAGTTTCTTTTGATCCTCCAAGTAATTTTTTTTTTCAATAACCCATATAGGTATATAAAATTTCAAGAGAAGAGATGTGTTTTAGTTGAGGAGAATGGTTTTTGAAATCCCTCAAGTTGCTCTTTGAATACTGAAATTCCACAGTGTTATCTATAACAATATGAATTGATAACAAGTTGTAGGCCTAAAGAATGGATTTGGTCATTAAGACTAAGTTGGAATGTATTTTTAAACTAAATAACATATATTTGTCATGTAAAACCATAAATTAGGTACTATAAGTGTTTTTCTCATCCACCAAGGATGATTCAGTCCATACAAATGGCTTAAGCACAGGCACCTACAACCATACTACCTCCTTCAAGGCTTAGCCCAAAGTTGAAAATTAGACTATGCCCCTATATGTGATTGTTTATAAATGGTGAATGTGAAATTAATTATTTAAAAAAATATATAAATAGAATATGATAAGTGGTTTCATGTTAATCAAGCACATATATTGGTGTTCTACCATTTGAGAATACAAACCTACAACCAACTATAAGAACACACAATCTAACATGAAAGTTTGAGATGAAAAAAATAAGGTTAGTAGATGGTAAAGGTTTTAAAATGTTTCATGAGATTTAATAATGATGTTTCAACTTTCAAGAGAATAAAATACACCTACAGGGTTTCATCTTTCTCAACATCATTGACTATGTTGACTGAGAAAGGTAGTGAACTAAGGGGTGATGGTCCTTTATATGGGTATAGCCCAAACATGATATAAATAGATCTAAGAGAAAAAAAATGACTCCAAGTAACCCTAAATGGGTATGAAATTTTTTATTTCAAGGATTATAATGTAAGTAAACCTATAGGAAATAACCTTTAGTTAAAACACATAACACATAGTCAGTTGGTTATGATTGCCTTTGAGAGCATTTAAAACCCCAAAGGTTAAATAAAGAAATGATGATGATGAGTTAATATTTAAAGGTTTTATTAAGGAATAATTACTACTTTAAAAGAATAATTAATGAAATATACCTATATCTGTCATCCTTAAGTGATAAAAATGCAAAACAAGTCAAAAGTGACACTCAGTCCTGACTAGGTAGAATGTATGGAAAGGAAAATGGAGGGTTGAAGTGATGTACAATATTAGAAATAATACATAATGATAATATAAATATAAATAATCCCTTAAAAATTTAAAAACAAGTTTTCATACATTATTTAAGGTCTCATGAGTACCTACTACCATTGTAGTTGATTGTATGGTATGAATTAAGTTAGGAAAATATGTTTAAGGGATGCTTAGGCTCGTCAGGGTGACAAAATGGGTTCACACAAGCACCAAAGAATTTAAAGGGACTTAATTAAGTTTAAAACATTTCCTTTTAGGGTAAATTATACAATCATACATATAGGTGTACCTTCTAAAATAGAGATATAGTCAGATATATACTTAGTCTTGTCAAAAAAATGTATATGGGAAGGAGTATGTAAAGAGATAAAGTGATAACCAAACCTATAATGAATTAATCAAAACCATAATTGTCTTTATACTATATTTAAAATTTAAATAAATTATTTCAAACATGTAAAACAAAGTCTACATTCTAGATCATGCATAGTCTATCTCCATATACAATTTGTCTTGGGCCTTAAAGCTTTTGGAAGGTCAAATGACCTAGTCATGAGATCAAAATTTGTATAGAACACATTTAATACTTTAAGTAAACCATAAAATATTTTTTATTTTGTTATAAAAATAAGGGAAGTGCCATCTATTTTGTCTTAGATAGTGGGCATTACCCCTCATGTATAAAATTGGTAGGTTTGGAGAGAAGGGATGAGAAGAGTGGACAAGAGCTAAAGGAAACTTTATAGAATTTGTGAGAGGTTTTATATAATCTGTATAGACATTATAAACCAATTTAAAAATGGGTAAATTCAATAAAGTGGTCTAGGTGCTAGAGTTACAATCCAGCCTACTAGGCAGGTTTTGGCCTAGTCCCCAAATGAAAGGTCAAATCTATTTTTAGCATGAAGTGAGAATTTTACCTTATTTAAAAATATTTTTAATTTCATCATAGACATTTATTATCTTTTGGAATTCAAATAAACCCTTGATGAAGCCATTTTTGGCTCAGAGACAACACTAGGACTATAGGAAAAGGAGAAAGGAGCTTGATAGGAGAAGTTTAGATTCTCATATCTTCTTGGAGCTTGTGCATGGGAATCCAAGAAGGTTAAAGGTGTTATAAATGGTATCTAAAAACCTTATTTTTGAATTTATTTTTTGGGTTTAACATCAAGTTTTTATGAACAAAGCTTAAGATTCAAAACAACTTAAAACCCTTACAAACCCTTGTTAGTGACTAGTTTGTGGAAATGGAGTTGGAAAGCTATTCTAATGGAATATTTTTATCAATATTATTATTGGAGGTTTTATAAGTGACTCTAATTATACTCTTCATTATTATTAGTTTTATGGAACTGTATGGATGGAGTGCAAACCATGCATTTCTTGATAATTTTATGCATTGTGTAGGTTGTAAGATGTTTCAAGAGATTCCAATCACATGAGATATAATATTAGGAATTAATATAAATACCCACATTAATTTATTTCCTCTTAATAATTTATAATTTCCTAAACCATCTTTTTCATCTCAATTAGTCAAAAATGGCATAATGAACAAGCTACTAAGAAGGGTGGAAAAAATCAAGTGAGCTGATTTTAAGGTGTTATTTATGCCTCTAATGCCATGTATGGTATTTATAGGTTTAATACACTCCATCTAAAATATTTTAATGGAAATTTTATTCCTTTTTTGAGGACAAGTGTGTAGGGTTCATGAAGGATGAGTTTTTTGGATTGTAGATGATGATGGCTCATTCGTAGATAATTTGAGATGACCAGTACTACAATCAATGAATGGAGATGCATGTATGAAATCATTAACCTTCATTACAATCATATTACCTATCCCTAATCAGTTTTGGGATGCTAAAATAGGTCCAAATCATGAAGGCTATTTTTTGAGCCTGAATGAGAAGTTTCATGACACTTTGCAAGATTTTCATGACTTGGAGAGCCCCTTGTTACTTTCAACATTGCATGGTTCATACCACATCTTATTTTCATGCACAATAAACTCTTTTTATTAGCTTTCCAAGTTTACTTATGATGATTTCACTTCTCTCTTTTCCTCTCTCTCTTAAATTTTATAATATTTACCATTTTGTCCTTTATAACTTATTCTCCACGTAAGTATTGTGAAACCCTGCTCATTTTCATACCATTTGATCAATAATACTACCTATTTTTACCTATTAATGATTATTAATAGTGTTTTTAACTTGGATGATTTATCTTTCTTAGTGATAAATATGATTTCCTTATAATGTTGTCTCATTCTCTCATCCTATTTTTATCTAGAAATCTTCTTCTTATAGGGCATTTGAAGTATTTTAGGAAGTGTCAAGATTGAGTGAATTACTATAATCACTAGTTCCATTAAAGGCCTCTTGTCTAGTATTCCTAGCCTAAAAATTCATTCATAACCTCATAATGTAATATTGATGTGAGAATATGTAGTTTGGAGAAGTGTATGTTTGGTTAGTCTCTTAATTTCATGTGTAACACATGGCTAGTTGGAAGTAATCAACTTATTTAGTGTATCAAATCCCTTAGGATAGTTTGATTTTAGTTTTTTCTCTCCCTTCCCCCTAAAATGTTAGGTGTAGTTGTGATCCAAATTGGTACATCAAGGGACTAGTCCTATCTATAGATTCACCTCATTCATACGATACCCAAAATCTGAAGGTTATTTCAATGGTGCCACTTGGATGAGGAGAGCTTATACATCTCAAAGGGTGAAAATCTAAGTGACAATAGTAAGTTTTGCTAAGGTTGGGTTGATGAAATATATGAATAATTGGTATAAAATTAAGAGGATGCCACATGTTGGTATGTGGTCATTGGGAGTTATGATGATGTAACATAATGGCTAATAGGCATGAACATTTCGATAAAATCTTTATCTATGTATCCTTATGGATTAGGAATATAGCGTGGGTAGGGTGTCATAGGTATTTATTGAGGGTTTTTTGTGGTTTGGATGGGAGGTAATAAAATTGGTAGATTTGGGAATTGACATGGATTGAGTTGAAGGTATGGTATAGTTTATTGGTTGGGGTGAGTGGTGAATTTGGTAATGATAGGTGCAAGGGTAAAAGGTATTTAAATCACCACACTTTGAAGTGGGGTAGAAATTGGTAGGTTGGTAGTGATGACGGGAATAGTGGAAAGATGGGTATTAGGTATCTCCATAGTGGATATGGTTTGGGTAAGTAAAGGTAAGGTTTCCCCTATATTAGAGGAGTTATTGGTTGGTGTAGGGAGTGTTTGGTTATCGGTTGGGTGGTTTGATTAAGTTTGGGTGGAGGTAGTAGGTGGTTTACTGGTAGAAGAAGAGGCTCAAGTGGTAATAGGTTTGGTAGAGGTAATGGAAACCATAATATGGGGAGGCATACCATAAAGTATATCAATATGAAGAACCAAATCAGTGGTATGATGAGATAAGGTGTTGAGGTAATGTTAGAGGGCCATGAGGTTGTTGTCAAGGAATGTGGAAAAATATACATCACCTTAGACAACTATGTGAGTAATGGTAGTGGGGTAGAAGGATGGGGATAACCATCAACATTTGAGGTATACTCTATAAAGGATGAAGAGGAGGAATGTGGTTCTTGGTTGGTTTGATTTCTCAACTATTGTCTAGTAAAAACCATATGAGAAATAGAAAGGAATAAAGGAAATATCACAATTCAAACATAAAGAAATCAAAAGAAAATATCTCAAGGCAATCAAAATAATACACTAGAGTGAGTTTAAAATCTTAAGGTACCTTTTATCTCACTTTTGGCTTATGCCTTAGCTGGAAAGAGTGAAGAAGAGATTGGTTTGTAGAATAGGTACTAAAAAAGAAGTCTATGGTTTGTTTTAGGTGTTCAAGGCTCTCAAAAAGATCTATATTAGAAATTAATACATGGCTTGGTATTGGTGCCTAACCCTCACTTCACACACCATAATGATAAGGGTGTTAGGTTCTTATCAAATATATACCAATTTCTAGAGTTTAGAATCAACTCAAGAGCTGAGTTTTGATTTATCTTCTTGATAATGACCTCCAAGTAATATAGCCAATGGGTGAATGTGATATGTTAGTAGATGAAACCATAGTCATGCCTTATGTTAAATATTTTTATTTTTAATTGATTTAAGTGATTTCGTATAGTGTGTGATAAATAAGTGAAGGTACAATTGATTACATAACCTCTAATTTAACTAAATGAGCTAAACATGCAAGAAATCAATGTATACAAGGTTTATTTTATACCCAAAATAAATTTTTATTTCTTTATATGATCATAGAATAATGAAGGGAAGGGAACCTAGATGATACTAAGGTCCCACCAAGCATGCCAGAATGTTTCTCTCAATTTTAGCTCATTTCTATTTAAAGAAGTAAGAAAATAGTAATAAGGGTGTGGTAGAAGAACCTATTTATTTGTGTAAACATGACATACATTATCATGAAGAGATACTCTTTGACATAGTAACAATGAATTGTATATAATAAAGTACTCATGAAAAGGGGTTGTTATATGGGTAACAAGGTGGATTAACTTAGAGTGAGATAGATCCAAGAAGTGTGAGCTTACTAGTAGGTTGTCAATCCACACTCTTAAAATAGGTAAGTTGAAAAAAAAATAAAGAGAATACAAGAAGAAATGAATACTTGATAAATAAAATAGATTAATTTAAGAAAATATTGGGTCAATATAAATGTTAAATAGGTCAGGTTAGGTTTGGAAAATAGGTGAGATCTATATGAATAGGTAGGGAGCTAGAAAATGTAATTTGGTTGAGGGTAAGTTGGTGGAAATAACTTGACATTATTTCTTATCACAATGACCATTATAAATTAGGTTAACCATCAGTGATTAAGTTGACCATCGATGTTTGGGTAACTATTGGTGGTTTAAGGTGATCATTGACGGTTAGGGTGACCATTGATAATTGCCATAGATTCTAAGGGTACTTTAGATAAAGGTTTGGTTTAGGTTATAGAAGGGGTCAATGATCAAGTGATGGATTATTAGAGGTCTTGTTAAGGTTTAGGTTTAGAAACCAAATAAACAATTCTTAGAAAAGGAAATATTCTTAGCCAATTACTTAATAGTTAGTGGTTGATGTTGGAGTAATTTTGGCATTGTAACGATACTTTTCCTAGAGAATAATTTTGGTAGAGGTTCAAGTCTCTATCATAGTTGAGAAATTTTTGAATGGTGAACCTAAAAATAATTTTGATAGATCCTAATGAATATTGATTTCCTAATGGATAGATGCTTAGATTGTTAAAAACCTAGATGAGTGGATACTTTTTCACCTCCTTCTCCCCTCTATTCATAGGCAAAGAGAGATGGAGGTAGAATTTTCCATAGGAGGTTTGGTTGGTTGTTGTGATGTGTTAACTTTCCATCTATATTAAATTTTGATGTGTTGCCTTACACACATCATGAATTACTTTTGGCTAGATGGAGAAGAGTTATGACCATCAATGGTTAAGTGACCATTGGTAGTCAAGGTGACCATCGATGGTCAAGGTGACTATTGATGGTTGATTGTCAAAGGTTATGTGGGGTAAAAGGGTGGGTTTGTTATATTGTTAAAGCTAACCATGGTTAGGTTTAGTTAGGGGTCAAAAGTTTAAATTGGTCCCAAGGGGTTCTAGAGGTGTTTTGACATTCATAACTATAATGTGTAGAATTTTGATATCTACAATAGGCCCTATAGGTCTAGGATGTGACCATTTTGATCTTTGAGAGGATTGGTGCTCAAAATGTAGATGCCTAAGTCTAAGGAAACTTAGTTTAACTTCTCATTTATGGAATTGTACTTGGTTATGATTTGTTTCATGCAGGGTTATCTATCTACCCTTACATGGTTGGATACTCCTCTCCATGGCAACCACATATGGGAGAAATTTATGGTCATATAACCATTCAAAGATTTGGACCAATATATACTAAGTAGCATATCATAAGATTAGGAGGTATCAACCACTTAAATTTATATGAGGTGTTGAATCATAGGCTTAGAATCCACCTGTATGTAGACATTTAATATTCCACCTATCACTTATACTTCTAAGTTATCTAGATGGACCACTAATTTGTATGATTTTATCAGTGCCATCCTAAGTTTCTAAAATATGACTACTAGTATCACATTGGCTGAGGCTTAGAAACTACTAAGTAGTTGTGAAGTTTCTTTCCAATCAACTATATGGTTAAGATGAAAGGGTGTACCTCCATCTTATTTTTGTGAATCAGAACCTTAGTGTGTGTTGACCTTAGTTTTGGCTGGGCATATGGGGTTAGTTTTTGAGTCAAATATTTTAGCATTAGATCATGTTACTCTATAATTTGAGAAAACTCATAAGGGTAATGTTTTCCTTAATATTTTTCATATCTTCCACTATGTTATTACTTCCTTTACTTTTTACTAGTGGGGTTTCTATATGTACCTTAGGTTCTTGAGGCATTGGAGGTGGGGGATCATTCCTAACATTTTGGTTTGGATAGGTTTCACTATTATTAGTGGGTGTTGAGGTAGTAAGTGGATATTATTATTTCTTAGTGTTGTGGGTGTAGTTTCTCCTTTGGAATTGTTAAAATGTTTTTACCTCACTAATACTCTCATCTAGGTCATTTTATTCTTGCATATAAAAATACATGGTCTTTAACACCATATTATTACTAGGGGATTTACCCAAATTGTATCATTCATGATCATTGGGGACCAACTCATATTATTCCAATTACTTATGGAAGATATCAAAATTTGAACTAAATTTCATGTAATCCAACTCTTCATGTGCTACCATGTTATGCACTCAACACTAGTTAGGCAAGGTTATCTCAAAGATATTGATCTCAATAATCCTATTGGGTGAAGGTTATAAGGGTTTTGAGGATGGTTATAGTTCCTATTTGGTCTTTTATATGTAAAATTTTTGTTTAAACTTTCTACATTAGAGTTACTCACTTGTCTCTATAGACACAGGAAGTAGTTGATTTTTTATACCATCTATTGAATGGAATCTAACTAAGTCTTAGTGGACTCCTAAGGTGTGGTTTGACTATTATTAACTAAATCTAATGTAACTTGGTGTTGAGTATAATACACTAGTTCATGTCTCCTTGGATATAGGAAACCCAATTCCTAGTTTGTAGTGGGTTGACCTAGTGGGGTTTGATTTATTATATAGAGTAGATGAAACATTGGGGCATTTAAATTAATATTGGGTAAGAATTTCAATGCAAGAATCTTTGTAACAAACTAGGAGTAGGGGTCATTGTGTGATCTAGGGGGTTTAATTAACTATCCACTTTGATGGCCCCTACATAAGCTGAGGATAGGTCTACTATGGCTACATCCATCTATAGGAACATGGTTGTCTATGGGTTTAGAAAACTATTATACATTTCAAGTGTTAGCTGAGATTTAGGTTGATAAAGCATGATGACTCAATTTTACATCTTCTAAAACTTAGATTTGAAGTTCATAATAGGCTCATTGGGATCCCTCTTGATACAATCTAACTACTGATATAGGAAATTAGGGTCTATCTATTGCACAAATTGGCCAAGGAAAGTAGTACTAGAATGGTCCCAACTTAGTATAGAGTCTTTAAGAAGGTTAAGGAACCAATCATAGGTTAAGTCCATTATGGTAAATGGTAAAATCATGCATGCCACATCTTAATGTTCTACATTTATAATCCTTAGATCAGTTTTGTATGATGTTATGTGTTCTTTTATAGTTCATCTCATTCCAAGGGTGAAGTGGAGAAGATACCTCTCAAGTTTCCTAGGTAAATCATGAATAACTCTTGGGATGTTAATGCTAGAACTAACTAACCAAGACATTTTGGGCTATAAATTTGGAAGGGGTTATAAAGATGAAATAATGGGAATAAGGATAGGTCTAGCTTGGTTGATATTGGGGTTTTTATGGAAAATTAGGGGAAATTATGAATTAGCCATGATGGAACCTAGCCTTGGTAACAAGTTGACTTATCTTTAGGATGCTTCATAATCCAATAGGGGTTATCATGTTACTATCAATAAATACAATCTTGACATGCTCATAAAATAAAATCAATGTCAAAAGTCAATTATTCCCATGATAATCCCTCCTTCTAGTGCCAATTATTTTTTTATTTAAACTCTTATGTTCATCAAATGCCCATGAGATTGGGCATTTATTAAAAAGGGAAGGTTGCGTATAACTACATACTTCCATCCTACATTTTAGGATTGGTTTTAGATTAGCCTAAGGCATGGATACATCTATTTGAATTCACAAATAGATTCTATGTAAATAGTCTCCAAGGGATGTACTAAAAAGTTCAATATGAAGTTTACACACATGTCTAATGATCAAATATTTGTTGAGAGTTTGATCATTATGATTTTTATTTCTAAATAGAAGTGGAAGAAGTAGTTCAATCTCAAAAAACAAATACAAAAGAGAGGTAAAGGTAAGATAAAGAAGAGAGACTCTAGGTATAGAATGAACTCAATGCATTGATCATCAAACTAAGTGGCATTTCCATAGTTATACCACTATCTACTAAGTTTCACTAAAGTTATACCTCTAAGAAAATATAATGGGAAGAGTCTGAGGAAGCTAGGGTTATGCCTCAAATATAATCCCTCACCAAATATGAGTACTAGGGGTTTATAGTAAACTACACATAAACACCTTAATTGTACTACAAAAGGGAAATGAGAGAATTCACATAGTGATTATAATATATAAGCACATTATAATCATAACACACAAAAAATAACAAAGCATTGATCTAATTAACCTAACATTAACAATTATTGAAAAATGGAGATGAAATAAAATTGAGGCACAAAATGAACCCTTTACATAAAACATGAATTGTATTCATTAAAATAAGTAAGTGGTATTACAATAATTGATCTCAACCAACTTTAAAATCTTGAGAGATGAAGGAAAAACTTAGGTGAAATCATAGCTATAATTTGATAGCACTTTAGATCAATTTTTAGTTAAACCCTATATTACCATATCATTTTTAATTATATAAATAAGGATGGGTCTCAACACCAAATAACATGAGGATCTTATCCTACGATATGATGGACACTCCTTATAGTTACAAATGTAATTCAAAATTAAAAAAATAAAATCCTTAAAAATACATAAAATATCTATGATGGACCACTTAATTGTTGCATGGGGTAGTTATGAAGGTCAGGCTCCTAACTTCTTTGATATATCATCCCTAGCTTCCAACACAATCACCATGAGGTCAAATTCCTTGTTTATATTTGAAAGGTTCATTAGGGGATCCTTGGAGATTACCTCAAATTGAGTCACCAGTCTCTAGTAGACTTGGAAGGGTTCTTCTGTTCACACCTAGACCCTAGAGAAATGTAACATGGATTGCATTGATAGATCCAACACCACCTAGACTCCTTCAGAGTTTACCTTGGTGACCTTATCCATCTTAACTTGGTTAAATTGACCCAATTAGAATTTAAATTCCCATTATAATATAAAGTTACCATACATGTGGGATAATAAAGAGATATTGAACTCCTTAAATTAGTTTTATATATTTTTCTTACCCTCTTCCAAGGGTCTAGTTATAGTGTGAGCCATGATTAACCACTCTTTTATAGAAACCATCATGTTCTTGGTGTAAATATGATATAACCTCAAGTCTCAATTTGACATTAGTTTCAACTCTAGGAATATGTCTTTGTTGATTACCACTTTTAGCTACTGACACTTCATATCTATCTCAACAATCCTCTCCATATAATCTTAGGTCCGTTGGATAAGCACATTGGTATAAACTAGATTCTTCACTAATTTATCAATAATTGAGAAGAGTAGTACGAGGGAATCCTTGACCTTCCCAATTAGTTTGATGAGAAAATAACTCTTCACCTAGGTTGTTAAGGTTTAAACTTAGCTTTGTATGTCCTTGATGAGTTTTTAAGACATATCATAAGTTTCTTAGAGAATAGAGAGTGGGTCTTTTACCATATTTTATTCCCTAGTGTGATTCTACACCTTAGTAAGGAATAAAAAATATTGATGGTTTTTAAAAATGACTAGGTTCCCCTGTATATGAATCTCTACATCAGTGTCCTCTTCATGTTTCCCAATGTTTGGTTGAACCTCTTTGTATGTCCAAATTACCTTGGACAATCATCTCTAGTGCCTATAACCTTGTGACCATTCTCTAAGCTACATGAATTGTAGGAGTGATGGATAAAATGGTGATTAAGGGAAAAATATTAGGTGGATGGGATATGGAGGAAGTGGATGGGGTGAACAAGGAAAGTAGTGGAGGTAGAGAGGGTATGGGAGTGAAAGGAGGAAGAACAAAAGGGGAGTCCTAAAGGATCATTTTTTCTTACCACTGATCCGACGTCAAGTTAATTTGATGGGGGATTGAGGAATGTGGAGGAGGTTAGACTATAGTATAAGACCTTCAAGTTTGAGATGGAGTATTCTTTACCTTCTGCTTCTTCTTCAATATCTTACCCAAGTTAGTTCTAAATGATACAATGGAAGGACCATCTGGGATAATAGGAACCATAGTTGATGATGGAAGACTTAAATTTATTGAAGGAGGTATAAGGATGATTGGAATGGGAAATTGAGGGTTATACCACTATAGGTATAGTCCTAACAATCATAGTTATGTTCATTGATAAAGGAACACCTGAAGAAGGTACTAGGAGGATTATGAGTTTTTAAATGGATGGAACAAAGGGGAATGAAGAGGTAAAGATGCTCAAGAATATTAAGGCCAATGATACTTGGGAAAATTATGGAGGGGGTGCAATGGGGAAAAGAGGAATCAACACTTGGGGTACTTATGGGAGTAAATAAAAAATAGTGGGTTTTGTAATTTTGAATTACAAAATGGAATAAATTAGAGGTGTGAAATGGGGAACCTAGGCTTATTTTTATCCTTACTCTAGGCTCACCCTCGAACTATCAGCCAAATAAAACCTTAGGGTCTATGAAAACTTGGGTTGAGGTGCCAGTGAATGAGTTAGTTATGCTTTGGATACCTACCATTGAGTAGTGTAAGTTTGGATCTATCACTACCAAACTACTAGAGTTATCAAATGATGTAGAGGTGGTTTTGAGGCATGAGTATAAACTATAAGAGGTAGAGGAAAAATTAGAGTATGAAGACTAGGAGATATTAAAGGAGGAAAATCTAGAATTAGAGTATGAGGAGGAGAAGGTGGGGGATGCCCTATAATATCCACTTAGATATAGTATGAGGAATCAGTTTTAGATCTTCTATAGACTAATTAAGAGTTGGAGGAGGTCCATATGGTCCCACTTGAACCTTCTTCACTTTTTTCTTATTTATCATGATTTAGGATAATACCTAATAGTCATTAGTGGCATTTAATAGAGATCATAATCATCTTCTAATTGATGAGCATAGTTGATATTGAGGCAATAAAAATAATTTACCAAGTGATCTCTAATTATCCCCTTGGGGTCCTAGTGCCAGATCTTGTCTCTTTATAGGGAAAAAGATTCCTTCATTACTATCATCTTTTGGATTAGAGGGAAGGACTTATAGATATGGTTCTTGATCATTATTGGGAGTGGTGGGTATGCCTTATGATACCATTATGTATAGAAACCTAATTTCCTACTATGATAAATGGTTCAAGACAAAATATGATAGGTAAAGGGGATCTTTGAGGAAACCTATAATCCAGATCATCCTCTTTTTAAATCTAGTAGTCCTTTATAGAAGTGATGGACTCTCTTATTTCTTATGATATCCAAGTCATCAAGCCCTCATTGATCCATTAGTAGACCACTTAGAAGTAATACTCACATATGTCCCAGATTTGGTTCTAAAATTGGTGTCCATATAGCTTGTAGAAGACCACATGGACCATCGAGCCCCTAAAAACCCATGCAATAAAAGATGCTTGAAAGAGATAATTCCATATATTGTATCCATAAGATATCTCATAATATAGAAATTAGATCTAAATTGGGTGTCTACAATGGCATTGACCATATTAAATTTGATCAATCCTCCAATATCTAAAACTTTGGAGAATGTGAGGATCATGTGGAAGAGGGGCACCCATAGCTCATTGATGTGTAAGTAGTCTTGGGTCCTAAATAATTGATTCATAAGGATCACGCATACCTGGACTTCCTCCTAGAAGGTGCAGACTATATACACATTAATGTACTCCTAGTTAGCCATTTTAGCATATGGGTTCTTAGCCTAGTCATGTATGACATCATATATTTGGTAGGTCTCTTTCTAGACCTTCACTATTTATACATCATAAGAGAATGTGTAGTTAGGCAGGGAGTAGTATGCCTTGCATTTTTTCCTATATTATCAACAATTTGGTTCTAAGAGTTAGGTGAACACACCTATTTATAGACCCCATCATGTAATTAGATGGTAATGTGAAGGAGATTTTCAAACAAATCAATATAGGATAATTCCTTTAGTTTGGTAGTGGCTCTATGAATTTAATACTCTTGTAAGACTAAAGGGCATCCTCAAAATATTCTTTTTGTTCAATGTTGGATCCTAAATCCTTGTGGACTTACTCAATGACTTTGAATAAGTCATTATAATGTTTGAATTTGGTAAATCTAGCTAGGAATGTGGTATCTAGATACTTAGGTTTAGCCTTTAGGTTTAAAGAGGATGCAACCATTATATCAGGATGGAGGGGCAATAGGGAAGCTTTGAGCATAAGAGATATGAAACACAAGGGTGATTTATGAGAACTAGAGAGTTAGGATTTGGATTTTTCTTAAAGGTATGTAGTGGTAACCATTAGTGTGTTTTTCTTATAATTTTATAAACACACACACACACACACACACACACACACACACACACACACACACACACACACACACACAATCCATTATATTAATGGTGTTTGATGTCTCACTTTATGAATTAAAATTTTATTTTGTGGTTATATTTATTCTCTTTACTTATAAATCTAGAGTTAAATTTGTATCCCATGATACTCTACCACCAATCAAATATAGAAATGGTGATGAGATGTTTTAAAATTATCTAATTAGGCCCAACCTCTTATTTCATTAATACCCAATGCATGGTAGGCATGTAATCACATCCCTTCTAGGATTCTTGGTTAACTCCCACTTTATAACATGTGTCTTCTTCTCATTATCCATCTTACTAATGGTATGCACCTAGGCACAACTTCATACTCTATGTCATTCCCTTAATAAGGGTTATATGTCATATTAGGACACATGGCACATCCTAATTAGTTCTTGAACCCTATTTTTACCTTATTCTAACCTTTTTTGTACATTAGGTGGATACTAATTCATCTACCTTACTAGGCAATGTGGTGTTTCCTAATTTAGCTATGTTCTCTTAGGCTCTAACATGTCTAATAGGTTTTAAGACTAGCCTCTCTAACACTTGGGTGACATGTTTCCTTCTCATTAAACCAAGCTCTCTAGGGATCTCACATCTTTGATAGTTCTAGTTATTGGCCATTCTAACACTTGTTTATGTGGTCCCTAATAATTTTGGATAGGATATTATAGGATCTGACATCTTTGATAGGTTTGAGAACTAGGCATTTTGATACTTAGTTATATGGCACATCTTCATTGGACTAGTCCTTAGGCTTTGACATCTCTAACGGGTTTAGGGACTAGCCATTCTAAGACTTGGAATCTTGTCACCTTCTCATTTAGCTAGGATCTCCTAGCTTCTATCATCTATGATAGGTTTAGGGATTGACTACTCTAACAAATAGGTAACATGACATGTACTTATTTACTCAGGATCTCCCTATCCCTAAAATCTCTGATAGGTTCATAGATTGACCATTATAACACTTAGGTGACATGGCGCCTTCTCATTTATATAAGATCTCTAGAGATCTAACATCTTTAATAGTTTTAGGGACTAGCCATTCTAACACTTAGGTGATGTGGTTCCTTCTCATTCAATTACGATTTCTTGAGATATGACATCTTTGATAGGTTCGATGACTAGCCATTCTAACACTTGGTGCACACAGTACTTCTTGATTCAATTGGGATCTTTCCTCTATGAAAGCTAAAAAAAAGTAATAAGTGAAAATATATGCAATGAATTTAATACATACTCATCCCTTATTGAGACTTCACTTTGCTATGAAGGGTAATGGTTTGTTTTTATGGGAAAGGAATGTAACTCCAAGAATGTATGTCAAAAGTAAACCTATAAAGTTATCATCTTAATTCATGTAAAAACTAGTCTACCTTAGTTATATAAAATAAATAATGCTCGTAATTTCTTATGGAAATTAGGGTGACATATATTCCAAATAATTAAGCTTAGGCAAAACCAACAAGAATAAAACAAAGAATCTTAGATATCAAGTTCTTGGGTTTTTCAAGGTCATGAGAGAAATAGGTTGTAAATCTTGTGAGCTATCTATAATGTCACCATGTTTTTTACAATATATGTTATTTTTAACATAAGTGCATCAATTATAATTCCCTTGTAGGCCAATAATAACCTTCATGCAAAAGATTTTTGGCTAGGACTATTCCACTAGAATGTTCACCTCATATTCCCTCATGAACTTATCTAATGGCCAAGGTAGACTCTTTAGAATTTAACAAAGTAGAATTATTCCATTATAACCTCTTTGATACAAAGTGTTACTAAGGATTGTGTAACTAGATGTTTTTTGGATAAATGATTTATGTTGGTTGTGGGATAAGTTAGGTGCGAGTGTGTTATCATGAAGATATGCATAAATATAAAAATAACAAGGAGAAGTGGGACCAAGCACCTTACAAATCATTTTATAATTAAGCATGTTATATGATTCTATCATCAAGTAATCTACAAGGAATTTTTTTTTCTTTATGTTAAGATAAAGTAATGAACCAATGATTTTCATGGAGTCTTCTACCTTATTATTGATCTAAATTACTTGTTTGAATTGGATAAATTCAAAAGACAACTTTAAAATATCCACCATCCAATTTTATGGGATTAACTTATCATCATAAGATTAGAATTCATCATTCACTTGGTTTATGATAAGTTTGGAATTACCAAAGATAAGAATATGTTGGATACCCCATTTTATAATAAGTTTGAGACAAACTATGAGAGATTCATACTCTGACATTATTGGTACAAGGTAACTTGATTCTAAATTCTTTTGGAATACAATCCCCATCTAGTGTGACTAGTAGAATACCTACCCTTGAACCATGGTTTGTGAAGGAACCATGAAAAATAGTTTCCAAACTAGATATTCATCAATAGACATTATTTATTCATATATGAAGTCTATAATAACAATTATTTTATCTTTAAGACGTGCCTCTGCTATTTCATCTTCTAAGACTTGTCCCTTAATTAACTTTTGATTAACATACTTAAGACCAAACTCACTTAGAAGCATAACCCACTTAGCCATCATGCATATTAAATTTGTTTTAGATAAAATATACTTGAGAGGGTCAAGTTTTTAATGATTTTGATTTTATTATTGAAAATGTAATGATGGAGTTTTTATTAATTAAAAACAATTATGAGACATAAATTTTTCATTTGAGAATAATTAAGCTTTTAATATACTAAGGTCATGCTGAGATAATACACTACCCTTTCTGACCCACTATCATCATGTTGTGCCAACAATGCCCCCAATGCATACTAATTAGCTAATATGCATAATAATAAAAGCCTTGCAATAATAGGTGGCATCAATACTAGTGAATTGGAAAGATATTATTTAAGGTCATCAAATGTTATAGGATAATTCTCATTCTAATTGATAGGAGTGTCTTTTTTTAATAGAAGTGTAAATGGATGATGAATATCTGTAAGTTGGGATATTAATCACATGATTACTTGGATCTTGCCTTATAAATTGTAAATTCATTTAATGCTACCTAATAAATATGATTCAATAATAATGGTTACTCAATTTCTAATCTTTCCAAGCATAAGTTTTTATAATATATTATTAGGATACCTTTGGATATATATTCTCTATATATTAACATATAAAATACATAGATTCCTTAAGTACATACATTGTAAAAAAACTAGTTAAATGCATTTAATATAGTAAATGATAACTCCTCCTCCTCCCCCACCACTACCATAATTGGTTATGGGGACTATTCAAGAGTAAGATATAAATGTAATCATTGTACCCATTCATGAGAGTAGTAAAAAAAAAATCACCTGTACAAGTTATTTTTATATAGTCAATTCCGAGCAGAGTGGTACATCCTCCTAAACAACAAGATTCATATCAATAAATACTCAAGGTTAAAATAAATATAAATATTTAAAAGTTCATACTAAGGTAGTACTTATAACATTTAAACATGTGCAACAATGAATTAATGTAGTGATACTTTATCCAACAATATCAAATACTTCACCAAGTTTAATTCTCTCTCAAGTCATATATTTTATAAAAGATTCTATGAACAATAATCAAGAAAGTTACACTACAAAACCTAATACATTTTCAAATTCATATTAATATAAACATATAAAAATTCATTCATAAAAAATCATGTTCAACATCTATGATTCAAGAATGCACTATGGTCCTACCATTGACGGGATCATAGGGTAGTTTCTTGTAAAAAATATAAAAAAATACCAGAAAATAAAATATTTAAAAAATACAAAAAAATCAAAATATTTTCAAAAAAATAAAAAATCAAGACTTGGACATGATAAAAGTTTCTAGTTTACTTCTTTACATATGTTATTTATCGCATATTTTAGGAGATATCATATTATGTTTATAAAACACATACATTTCATAATGTATATTAGTTTATATAGGCATTAATATATATGGATTCTTAAATATTAGATTCTATTCTATGTAGTGGCTAGGGCTATGATTGGGGCATCTAATTCTAAATGTTATATCATACTAGGTTATATATATATCTATGAACTCAAATGTCATGTCAAACTACATAACTTACACGTGCCTTACTAATTACTCATATATAACATTATGCTATATGGATGTGCTACTTTGATATGATATGAAATAGATACATATGAATGAAATATAATATTTTTCACATGTTCTATGATCCTTTAATGTTTAATTTATTTCATGATAGGCTAGACACTTATTGCATATTGTGTGTGGCCCTATGTCCTTGTGTGTAAATTTCTTGAACATCTCTATGAGATTTGTGCTTGGTATTTGTGAATTTTAAATATATCCATTGTTTATGGATATTGGCCCTATATTTTGTGCAACATTTGAACATGTTACTTTTTTAAAACTAATTTAACTTATAAGATGTTTACTAGTGTAAAGCCTAGATTCTTAAATAGTTGAGTAAAAAGGGTAAATATAGATATATATTTCAAATAGATTGAATTACCTAAAATAGAAAGTGTATGGAGAAAATTCACTTATCTATAATAAAACATGTATCACTTTATGATGGTAATGTTTAAATAGATCAAGAGGATATCCTAGAGCCCATTCATTCTAAAACTAGAGTCTTGATTACCTTAGGATAGTAGCATGGTCAACTAGACACTAATGCATTATGTTATTGGAAAATTCACTGCACTAATGTCCTTTTGTGGATAAGGGGACTAAGACTTATGGGGATTCTATGAGAGGTATTTTGGGTTCTTTAAATGTGCTTAATATATTTTGATCATCCTTATATGTCACTATTTGGTTGATTTTCGATCAAAACCCTAATGAACACCTACACACATGAAGTAAAAATAACATCAAATGCAAAATGAAGTAAAAAAGTGGGTTTTGGTATATTATGATCATGTGATAAAAAATCCCTACTATTTTGGGCACTAATTAAATTAACCCTAATGATAAGGCTATCAATTCACATGTAGTTCTCCCTTAGGGAACATGAATAATCAACACACATGGTATGCTAGAATGACTATTTTATTAGGCCCTTATTTGATCAAGGATACAAAAATGTGTGATGATGAGTAGTATTTAGAGTGTTGAGCTATACTATTGATTTATTTTTATGTAATTATGTGCCAAAGTACTAAGCGCTAGATGTAGAATTCCTTGTGAGTATTTTTATATAGAAATAAATTTAATTTAAATGTAAGATGCTTATTCATAGGCTAACAAGGTGAAAAAATAAACAAAATCATAAGAGACATAAATAAGGGCAAGGAAATGAAATAAGCTAAAAATATGACCATTGGACAATAACATTGAGGTAGACACTAGTGTGATGTGATTTTATCTAGGATTGTATAATTTTATTGTAGGAAGAAAAATTAGGTTGTGACTAAAATAAATAGGCTAGGGGTTTCTATGACTAGGATAAGGATGACATAAGACTACCAGAGGTGAAAAAATATGAGAATAAAAGTCATAATAAGGATAAAAAGACTAAACTGACCATGAAAATAAGACCTTCATTCATCATTAACAACTTTATGTGAAAGAGCTACAAATTACATAGTTCTTGTGTTTTCTTGACCAATCTAGGGTGTGTACATTTCCCCCCTTATATTCTAGTAATGCAATCAAAATGAAATTACTAGTGTAAAAAAAAAACAATGCATAATTTAAAAAAATGAATACCTATTTTTACTTATGTAAATGTGTTTTGGACCCAACCCACTTCCTGGCTAAAGATGTGGATATGCATTGAAATACTAGTTATGAAGATAAAATTCATTGTGTAGGATTCACTTGTACTAAAGCTAAGTAATTGAATGGATTGTGAGAAACAAATCCCTTTTTTGCCCCACTTTGATATCTGATTGAATCTATGAGTTAATATGTGAATGTGGAGGAACAAACCCTATTTACCCCCACTTTGACATGCAATTGAGACTGGGAAGTAATTTATGAATGTGGAGAATTAAGACCTACTTTCCCACACTCAGATATGTAACTGAGTATGAGAAGTAATTTTTTCTCTAAGGTCAATATTATCACTCAAACTGTATAATCTAGGTCTAGTGAAAACCATGTATCAACTATTATAAATGGATAAATGACCCAATCTAGTGAAATCTTGGTGAAAATCTAAGTGCAATATAATAATATATGCATAGAGAATGGCATAATTTTCCATTCCTTTTATATAACTTGAATGAATATTGTGTGGTTGAGGACATGTGCCCTATGTCATGCCCCCAAACTTGATATCTAAGTAATGTAGCTATGTATCTTATGCATAAAGATATATGTATATAGGAACAATGTACCATGTATGTGCCCCCATAGTAATAACCTAAGTTTGGAATTATATAAAAATATTATTTAAAATCTAAGAGCTTGAAATAATATTATAGAACCCTATAAATTTGAGTCAAACAATGTATCTATTTATATGAGTGTTTGACCAAATATATGTGTTTGAATATCTAAGTTAATTTGTGTATCTGAGCTAGATTTTATGTTTGAGTTACTAAATTGGGAAATCTGAGTTAACAATGTATTAGTATACCTGACTCATTAGTAAATCTATGTATTTGAGCCAAAATGTGTGTTTGAGGCACTAAATAAAGAAATTTGAGTCAACTATGTATTCATATATCTGGGCCACTGAGTAAATATGTGTCTATAAATATTTGAGTCAATCTGTGTATTTGAGATAAATTATATTGGTGTAAATAGTGTATATATGCCCCCATTTAGTGAGAGTCACAAGATCGAGGTAAGGGAATCAAACCAAAAGTGATATTGATAGGCATATTAGTGAATAGTTATAATTGATAAGATGATTGTAGGGTCCATTATTTTGATGATTGTAGAGGAATTATTTATAAATGGAGACTAAGATAGGCATGTGGTATATAGTGATTTTATTATTGAAAAATGGGTTTTGTCATTTTTGGATTAAAATTGATTGAGATATAAGTGTAACTAGTATGGTGTGGGGAATATCATCATCAAGTTCTACATACAAGAAATGGATTAAGACCATATCCGCAATTCTTGAGATATTGTGATTGGAATATTTTGGTAATTAGTTAGATAAATTTGCTCATGGGGTCAACCTTAGGTTGGTGGAATTTTTAAAACATTAGTTAAATAGGTTTGATTGATTGATTTAAAAATAATTTTAATTTTCTAATTTGAGATAATTATTGATCTGAGTCAATAAAAGATGTTGAGGAGATGAGGTATGAATGTGACCTAGTAGAAGGAGGTGGAGGCACTTATCTAGGCTAATGAAGAGGTTACCTAGTAAGAATTCCTCATTTTCAATTTTTGATAATGTTTTTCATCATTTTTCACATCGTTTGATCTAGAATGGTTTTTTAATAGCTACACACTCTATCCTAAGAATAATGTTATTGTCTTGGGTTATCACACTATTGTCCATAGACTATGCTAGTGTCCATTTATTATGTCCTATCTACAACACTAATGTCCTTTAGACTATATATTATAATTTTGATTAAAATTTTCATTTAATGTTTGTTTTAGCATGTATTGTTATCATATGTAGATACTAATGTCTTATTATGTGTATTTTTAAGCTATATGTGCACATGAAAGAGTTTTGTAGTGGTTGGATGATGGAGTTCTTATGCAAGTTGACCTTGATAGATGATGAGAGAGTAGTCATAGATAGCGATGGTTTGGTTTATATGGAATCACTTGTACTAATGCCCTAGGATTACCATATGATTATTACACTATGTGAGTAGTGGAATGTCAATTGATGTACTTTTGGTCTTCCCACTAGAGAGATTATTGTTAGCCTAAAGGATGTGTACATGATACCTAGATTACCCATTACTAGTCAATGAGTCTATTACAAGAGGTAGATGAGGATATAGAAATATACTAAGCTTCAAGGTATTTTTCATTCATACTTATAGGGACCCATCATAGAGGAGCACAAGACCATATACTCATGGGGTTACACTATGCTAGCCCACTTATATCGATATTTGTACCATTTTACTAAGGATTTTATTGGTGGTGGGATTGGATCATCAATGTTGTTGTATTTTTTGGCCTATGAGCACATTATAATGGCCATACTTGAGGGGTTTCCATGTGTAAATTGGGAACACCCACAATTAGTTTATAGAGAGATGGAATGGAATAAATCTCATGTGATCTAGGATCATGATGCATTATCTATATGTATTGGATTAATTTATAGACAAATATATTATTTAGAGACCCTATTGGGAATTAAAAGTATGTCCTAAGGATGGGATGTAGTTGAGATGAATTTAAGTGAGGTGGTAGTTACATGATTATTGGACCATAGTTTTTGAGAGGTTCTAGTATGAGTGGGTGACATGACATTTTGGTGTGGTCTTAGATGTGACTTCCACACCATGGGTGCATTTGAATATTTAATCGATCCCTAATGAGGCTAGGTAGTAGATCAAGACTAAAAATAATTGAGTTAGCTCTAATTCTAGTGACAAAGTGAGATCTTATGATAGAGATACCTCATGTATATGATGTGGGGGATATCAATACCTTATTATTATAGTGGGGATGACACAAATGGATGCCACTATTTATGGGAGATGGGTCCATTATAAAGGATGTATTAGATCTATATCTCATTAGAGAATTTTAGGGTATGTTAACATATTTAGATTCATATATTTTGTTTTTTTAGTATTGGATTATTGGTTTGTTTAATTTTTTCTAATATATTATGTTGGTATGTGTAGGTGTAGGATATGATGATTACTAGGAGACCATCATTGAGGATTCATTATGAGAGCATATATAACACAATATTTATGATGATGTGGATGATGGGTTAGTGGAGAAGGATATAAGGGTTACAAGCATACATGCCAACCTAATTGATTGAGTGGCCATTGCCAATGTAGCATATAGGTGGGTAGTTGTTGATAGAGACGAGGCACATTCCAAGTTACATAGGTGAGATATGCCCCCACCTAATATTTTGGGTGGGGAAAGTATTAGGATTTTGGATGAATATATTCATCTATAATGAGAGCATGTAGAGTTGGTGGATGAGGCAATAATGCTATGAGAGAGGGAGTATAGTTGTCAAACTTAGGTTTCATCTAGATATAGAGGGGATGTGGGAGCATATAACTCTAGTTTATATATATATGAGAGTGAAGAAGATGAGGTTGGTCTTGGTGACCAAGCTCTAATTATTGAGTGATTATGTATTACTATATTAAAACTTGTTTGTAAGTTATATATATATATATATATATATATATGTATGTATGTATGTATGTATGTATGTATGTATGTATGTATGTATGTATGTAGGTATATGGACATATGGTTATATGGACATAATGTCATTTGACATTTTGATTTGTGTTTTTTTTACTTGAGTAGAAGTTTTATTATATTCATGTATTGTGCATTGATATGGAAATGTGTTCTTTGGATAGATAATGGTAATTGGTTTTTTAAGTATATATAAATACTTGAGTAGACATGTTTATTCGAGTAGGAGTGTTAGTTATTAGTATTTATGTCATAACAATATCATACTATAGCTAAGTGTGGATCATGTAACTTCAACATGCACTATTTGAATCAAGATGGCATAGTAAACAAGTGACCATACTACTCATATTGTGTAGGTGTAGAAGTAGATTATGGAACTGATACTAATCATGGTGTACTAATGGTAGATAAATATATAGACTCTATATCAAATATTTTAATCAATTATTGTATTATATCTATATTTTTTTGTGCATTATGTCTTATAAATATTTTAATTAGTTATCATACTTAATTTATGTTCTGATCTCTACTAAATATCTTAATCAGTTATTGTATTGAGAATAGTGGTTGATTTTCTTTCCATTTTGTTACCATGCTACTATAGGCAAGTTAATTTTTGTGAACTGGTTTCATATCTTCTAAATCTATGGTGCATGGGATCTCACATAAGTAGGTGTTCTAAAAACTATGTGGCTCATATGATGAGTAACCAATGGATCCTTGAAATAAACATCCTAGGATAACTCACTCATAGAGAAATGTGATATTAGAGAGTGTGGAGAAGTATATCTTTATTCCCCCATGTGAATGTTATAATGCCTCTATCGACATACTAGTTAATATAATCTCTAAGTGCAAAATAATTATTGTCCCAATGTTGATTAATTTGATGATAATTTCAATATGGTTTATTCATTATTATGTGCAAACAATGTGTTGGATGGTGATTATTAGGTGGAATTTTGGTCACCCCTATCTAATAATGTAAATAAAACATCATGAGGCCTATCTCTATCTAAAAACTACATGGCCCCTCTACTAGTATCTTGTGTTCTACTCACTATGGGAGATGATCTATGAAGTGGATCTTTGCCTTTGTTGAGTATCTTATTTGGCTATTTATGTTTCAATTTTTCATTGATCATGGGTGGATTAGGTCCTTGTACCATATTGGATGACTATGATTGTGAGAGACCTAAATATAAATCTACCTATGAATGTGTTTTAACTAATCCTAACTTATTCTCTAATGTTAAAGTTGTGTAACATAGATGCCAAAATGATTTGGATGTCTCATATAACAATTTATCTTTAAGAGGGAAAATGATGCCTCTAGTAAAGATGTAATATCTCTAAATCTATTGGTTGGTAAATCAACTATTTTGTACATGATTTGAATATAAGATGTAATTATTAATTATTTATGACTCACCCTGGTGTAGTGAAGGTAACCACTCATATGTGACTCAAGGTCTCTTATTCTAAATATAATGGATGAGAAAGACTTATTATAACTCATTTTATGTATGTAATGAGCCACTAGGGAGTGAATGATGAAACCAATTTAAGGCCTCACCCTCTAGATTCTATGGAAATATCTGTAAGAGAATCAAACTATTAGTGACATTTTCCATAGCCTTTCTATAAGATTTGAGGTGAAAGTATGCTTCTCCATGTCCATTGAGTTCTATTAATATTTTTATCTAAAACTACTTTGATAATTTAATATTGAATATTCTACATGGGATAGGATTTCCATGGGTAACATTGGAATCAACCCAAGAGTAGTATTCCTTACTTTCTAAGGTGAGTTTGTGTACTTGTTGTTGTAAATTACCTACAACATGCATCAAGGATATTACATTTTTTGATGGTATATGAGCATCATCAAGATGTTTATTTGAACCTTGAATATTATTATTAATTTTATCCATTGGAACATTACATTGGAGAACATTGGTAGAGATAATGGATTTTCTCATCATAACCTTGGGAGGGGTGATAGCTTGGAAATAGGTTTTATTATAGTGAGGATGGGTGGGGGAGATTCATTGTTATCTCTTATAATGTTTATTGGTAAATAAGTATAACATGTTAATGGAATATAAGACACATTTTTATGATTTGAATGTAAACCATGTAAATTATGAACATGAGTATAAGTTTACACACTTTTATCTAAAGACATGTTATTGCTTGAATTAACATTGATAAGTGATCAATTTTGACATGATAGATGGGTGAAGTAGATAGAGGAATATATTGAATTTATTCTTCACTAAAATCACATTAATCATTGTTATTCTGTGTTTCATCAAAATCAGAATTTATTTCACTTGTAGAGGTAAGAGAATAAGAACTGCCATTTTCATGCTCATTAAGAGGAGTAAAATAAGATTTTAACTTTTTTAATACTATTCAACATATCATAATGCATGGGTGGAATGTAATGTGTATGTTTACTAGATATGAATGGATTATATATGTTAGCATTATTTTCAATAATGGATTCAAAGGTAGAAGAAGTAGTAATCATGTTTTTCATTTGGCACATTATGATAAGTAGTAGGAGAGTTAGTGAGATTTGAATTATCTATATTTTGCATGAAATCACTATGTTAAGATTGAAATGTAAAATAAGGTGACAAAATAATATCATCTAATTTAGTTTGTGAATCTGTAAAAGGTGTAATGGTCTTTTTACTTGCTTTTTTGAACTAGAATGGGAAAGGTGAAGAAGATGCATCTAATTTATCCTCATTATCACTTTAATTATCACGCTCATAGTAATAATCATATCCATAATAATAATAATAATAATAATAATAATAATAATAATAATAATAATAATAATAATAATAATAATAATAATAATAATAATAATAATAATAATAAATTAAATCATGCTCATGATCATATGTTAATGTAATTTTTTAAAAATTGGTCCTTTCATTTGTATAATTATGTGTAAAGTTAAAAAATTGATCAACTGGGTGAGGGTGAAGAGATTCCATAGAAGTCATTTTAAACTTACCACAAAAAAGAATGTATAATATGAATAATAGTAAAACAATGGGTATAAGGTAATATAACATAAAAATATTTTAAAATATGTTATATATTCAACCCAAAGTTTAAAAAATTAGAAATTGACTTGAAACCCTAAGGGATAATATTTGGATGTGTGAGGACCTAGTATGTAGATATTTTAAAGGGTGTTTTTATAAAAAATTATAATATTGAATTGATGAAAACCCTAATAAAGAAATGATATGGATTAGTTAGGATATACAAAAATTAGGAAAAATATAGAATTTTATAAAACCTAATTTGGTACACAAAAATGGAGAAGGCAAACCCTAAGATGAAACTGGGGTTGTAAAGCAATATTCAAAGTAAGTCAACTTCACAAAATGATTTAAATTTTTAGGTGTTTATTAATTTAAATACTAGGTTTTTAAATATTTGAGTAAAGAGGGTAAGTACGCGCACACACACACACACACACACACACACACACACACACACACACACAGAGAGAGAGAGAGAGAGAGAGAGAGAGAGAGAGAGAGAGAGAGAGAGAGAGAGAGAGAGAGAGAGAGAGAGAGAGAGAGAGAGAGAGAGAGAGAGAGAGAGAGAGAGAGAGAGAGAGAGAGAGAGAGAGAGAGAGAGAGATTACAAATGGCTAATTTAATTGATCTACCTAAAATAGAAAGTGTAAGGAGAAGATTCACTTATCTAGAATAAATCATAAGTCACTAAATCATGATAAGGTTGAAACAAATTAGGAGGATAATCTAGATCCCCTTCATTTTTGAAATTAGTGTCTTGTTTACCTTAGGATAATATCATGGTCAACTGGACACTAGTGTATTGTGTTATTGATAAATGCACTACAGTAATGTCCTTTTGTGGATAGGGGGATTGAAATTTTGAGGAATGATATGAGATGTCTTCCAAGGGTTATGTATATGTGCTTAGGAGATTTTTATAATCCTTGTGTCACTATTTGGGTAATTTTTCTAAAAAACCTTAATAAACGCCTACACATGAAAAAATAATGACATAAAATGTAAAAAGAAGGGGAGAAGTGGGTTGTGGGATATTATAGTTACACAATATAGAAACACTACAATTATATCCACTACTTATATTAAATGCAATGATAGGGGTATCATATGACATGTAGTTATCCTTTATGGAACACACATAATCAATATACACGGTATGCTAGAATGAATTTTTTCTTAAGCCCTTATTTGATCAAGTATGCAGTTTTATGTGTGATGATGATTAGTATGTAGAGTATTGAGCTATGCTATTGATTGATTTTTATGTAATTATGTGCCAAAATAGTAAGTGATAGATGTAAAATGCCTTGTGAGTCTATTTATACATAAATAACTTTAATTTGAATGTAAGTTGCTTATTTGTAGGATGATAAGCTAAAAAGATAGAAAAAATCATAAGAAGAGACCTAAATGAAGGTAAGGACCCAAAATGAGAAAAAAATATGACCATTTAACAATAGTGTTGAGTGGATGCTAGTTTGGTGTGTTACTATCCATGACTGTGCTATTGTTTTGTAGGAAAAAAATTGGGTTATGGATGAAACAAATAGGCTAGGGGACCCTATGATTGGGATACACATGACATAAGACAACTAGAGGGGAAAAATATGGGAATACAAGTCATAATAAGGATTAAAAAACCAAAGTGACCATGTGAACAAGACCTTCATTCATCATTAAAAACTTCCTATGAAAGAGCTGAAAAAGACATAATAATTGTATTTACTTGACTAATTTAGGGTGTGTAAAAAAGCATTCTTAATTTCCTTTATGTGTGGCCCTTGGCCTTGCTTTTTGTGATATATTGTACAAGTCCATTAGCATTATTGTGTGAATTTTTGTGTTGTGTTTTTTGAGTTGGATTATTGGTGTCATGATACATAACATACACTTTCACTATGTATTCTACTTTATATATGTTTACTATACTCCATGCTTCATTTATAAATTTATCTAGTCATTAATATTGCATTCCTTTCATTGAATATGTTACATACATGCTTCAATGAAAAATACATTACTATGATGACATGTTTTTCACATGTTGACACTATACTACATGATTTTATCTTTATAGAATGATACAATTATCCCTTATTTCGAGATGAGTGACTTGTAGGGTACATCCCTCATCTCAAAAGATAGGAATCACAATGCAATTTTATTAGATATCCAAACATCCATGAACTAAAAAATTTATATTTGGGACAAAGTACAGGTCTCAACAATGAAAAATAGAAGTTTTTAAATATTCAAAATAATGTAAAATTTGGTTCTATAAAAAATTATAGCTTTTCAAAGATTCCAATTAAATTAAAAAATTAAATATATGACAAATATTAGCACATTGATATAGATCATGGGGGCACATGACATGAATATTCACTCATTTAAAAAAAATCAAAGTAAATATTTTTACACACTTGAATGCATCAACATGGTCATATGTAAAACTATTATAAGATTAAAGTTACAGGTTGAAAATATAGTTACAATTGAGCATATATGTGTTATGACATTATATATCACTTTATATAGATCGAGGGGGCTTGTTCATACTCATATACACATAATTACATGTTAATAAATTCAAAGGCATGATGCTTATTCATTCACATTTTAAAGTTATAAAGTTCAAAAGGGAATTATTCTTGTTTATGCATAATTTCAATGTTTCAAAATTCAAAAGGGCATGATGCTTATTCATACACATTTTAAAAGTTTTAAATTTATAGTTTAAAAGTAAAAAATATGTATTTCAAACCAAATATATGAGAAATACAGTCATGATGAAGGAATAAATATTATTCATCCTCTTTGGATCATGCAAATAGAATCTATATCCTTTATAATGGTGTGATTCTATATATTATGAGTAATGTATGTTGAATATAGTGACACTAAATGAACTTGGAATTAATTACATAAAACCCATTATGTGGCTCCATATTTTATTATGGGTGATGTTGTTGGCAGTATGATTATCATTGATATCAAAAGGGACACTATGGTTGTCATTGATGTCAAAAGGATTAGGTAGGATTGATGGAGAGAATAACATGTTTCATAGTTGCATTATGCAAAGTTTTCATGATTTTATAGAGACCATTTAAGATGTTTAAAGTCAAATAGATAGAAGATCCATTATGTGTTTTTCATGTACATTATAGAAATATGATTTGCAAGTTTAGAGGAGAAGGAATAAGCTCATAATTTATTTATCTTTGCTCTCATACTAGAGATGGTTTCTAATTAAAACCCTAAGGGTTCATGTCATGGTGTCAAACAAACACTTTCTATTTTAATGGTGACTGGCTATAGCTAAGACCTGATAGTTTAATTTATAAATTAAGCCTTTATTGTCATTTAAAAACCATCCCCTTGACCTAGCAATTACCAGCTTTGAGCAATGATCAAAGGAATTTATATTTAATTAAGTCTAAGACTTAATTTAAGTTTAATATTAATCAATGGCTCGTGATTCATCATAAGTGGATGATCTAACAAAGTGAAAAAATTCAAATTGTCAAAGGTTCCTTTGAATTAATGTATAAGTGACAAGTTTCATAATCATAAATCCTTCATAGTAGATCAACAAAGTGGTTTAAAGTCAAAAAGTCAATGAGAAATGTGAGGATGATAAATGTCTTAATAGAAAGAACTAGCATATATGTACATAAGGCATTCACTTAAGACAAGTGTCATATTCTTGAGGGTTGGACAAATATAAAGAATAAACTTGTCAAAAGATCTGATGGTGAGTGGGTGATCATGTAAAGGATATCAAATAGAGTGAATGGACTCAAACTCTATAAATTACTCAAGGTTTACCAACATAGTGGTAAGTTAAAGACTAAGTAAGTCTAAGAATATCGATGGAGTGGAAGTAATCAAAAGATGCAAGAAGCAGTAAGATGAGATCAAAGTATCAAAGTTTAATGACCAAGTCAAGGTATAGTTCATGCACATTAAAATATCCAATTACATGTGGAATTTTGGATGATAAGGATCCAATAAAATGAGTGGAATTAGATGGAACAAAGTGATTGACATTTATTAACATAGTGGCAAGTTAAAAACTAATCATGTTCAATAAGATCAATGGATTGAAAGTGATCCAAATATATAATAAGTAGTGATATGGGATAAAGAGCTTGATGTTTAACATCTTGATAGAGATAAATAATGTGCATATTTGGAGATATAATGACATGTAGAAGCTTGGATAAATAAAATCAATGAGCATATTTTAACTATGAAAAATTTAAATTTTAGAAGCATAAAAAGATCTAATAGATAGCATGATCATATTAAATGGTGATCAAATGGATGCATTTTAAATTTGAGTCATTTGAGTATGAACCATCCGATCATGGCACTAAACATAAGGTCAATGACCAATATTTAATGTCATGTCTAGATAAATAGTTAGTTATAGGAACATGCAGGCACTTGTGTATAGTCTCTATATCTTGATAGAAATAATGAGATTGATCAATCCAACTGATCAGATCTACATTAAAAATCCTATACATCAAAACTTGAGTCTAATAGATGTTATAGATAATAAAGAGACCTATAATTATGGTGTGATGTATGGAATCCAAAAATGGGAAACTTACAGTCCAAGTCATAATGAACTAGAGTCTAGAATTAGCTTGATGTGTTGTAGTTTGAGTGTAAACACATAAAAGATATGAAACCCTAGATATATTGATTATATATAAAACACCTATGATATAGGTAGATGTTGTTAGGGCTATTATAATTGTGTAAAATAGAAAATATATAGACATAAAACTAAAGAGTAGAGAAGCAAAGAAGAGGATGTAGAGAGATGAAGTGTGTCAAATAGATACATATACAGACATAGAGAGAGGGGAAAAGATGAAGACATGAATACAAAGATAATGTGCAAAGAATGAGAAGTTACAGATTAGACTTGTAATAGAGAATAGAGTTTGATTCATTTATGAATCAATGTTGTAATCTAGAGTTGTAGCTCCATAGATCTAATTAGTTGGTACCATTAAATTAGATAAGTTAGTTCTCAATTAGGGTATTTGTGTCTCCTTAAGATTAGTGTCCTTAAATTTAACCAATGAGGTTTTTCTAGTGAGGCTTGTAGCTAATTAGGTTTTACCAAGGCATTGACTATGAGGCTAGATTAGAATAATAGATTCTAGTAGTTATTCTCATCATGGTTTTTCCTTTTGGGTTTTCCATGTATAAATCTAGTGTCATGTGTATTTGTGTGTGTATTTGATCTCTACATTTATATTTTAATCTACATATGCTTTTGAATTTGATTTAAAAGGATTAAAGGACTAGTTTTAGTTGATCTTCTCATTTACCTCCTCTCAGTGATAGTTGTGTTCAAATAATTGGTATCAAAGCCTAGGGTTAATTTGAACAAAGATTAATTAGCTCAGGTAGATCTTGGAATAGAGAACACATATGGCTATTCAGGAAGGATCTTCATCAAATAAAGAACCTCTCTTTGATGGGTATAACTATGCATTCTAGAGCATAAGAATGGAAGTTTACTTATCCTCATTAGGGTTTGATGAATGGATGTCTTTAGTAAATGGATTTACAACCATTACTATAATTTCTAATGATCAAGCTTCAAAGAAGGCATATGAGAGGAATGCCAATGAAAATAATGCTATCCTTTTTGGATTGTCAGATTTATATTTTGTCAAAGTGATGTAGTGTTAAAATGATCAAGATATATAGAACAAATTGAAGAGCATCTATAAAGAAGATGAAAAAGAAAGTAGTTTAGGATAAAAACATATATAGGAATGTTTGAGTCTTAAAATGATTGAAGAAGAGAAGATTTCAGACTACCTTCTCAAGGTAGATGAAATAGTCAATACAATTAGAGGCTTTATAGAAGAAATGAAAGAATCAATCATTGTCAAAAAGGTCCTATGATATTTGTCATCAAGGTATGATTATAAAATCTTTGCAATAAAGGAATCAAGATATCTAGATAAGCTCATTGTAAATGAGTTGCATGGAACCTTCACTACTTATGAGATGAGAATGGGAGAAGTAGATAATCCTAAGAGATAAGCTACATTTAAAGCATCTAGGAAAGCAAAAGTAGAATCATCTACATTTGGATCTGAGGATACTAATGAAGAAAAATCCAACTTTGCCAAAAAATTGAAAAGAGGATCTAGAAAGTACAAAGGTAAGTTACCCTTTAAATGATTTTAATTATGGCAAGGTAGGATATTTTTATACTAAATTATCTTATGAAAAAGGGATAAATTTGAGCAAGAAGAGGATGGAAAAAGGATGAAGCCCCACTAATCCAAAAGGAAAAAATTCTTTAAAAATAAGAAAATATTATATATAAGAGAAAATTGTGACTCACTAGATGATAGTGATAGCTCAAATGATGACCATGACTGTGCTTTTATGGCTAAGGGAAATGAATTTTTGTTCATGTAATTAAAATCAAATTCTATAGATCTAGATCAAGAAGAATTTTAAGACTTTGATGAAGAAGAGGAAGGATAAGTGGACCTAGAATGTGAACTCATCTATGCTCTAGATGAGATTGATAAGTTGAGAAAAGAGAGCTCAAGGTAGAAGAAGATTGGATACAAAGAAATTAAAAACCTATCCAAAAGTCTTGAAATATCTAATCAGATGATAATAAGCCTTAAGACTTATGTTGTAGAGGTTGCAATAATAGAATATGTAGTTGAAATTAAACTAAAATTCAAATTTGATGAGTGTATGAGGCTATAAATAGAGATAGTGTCTTTGAGAAAAGAGATTGAAAAGGATAAAGAACAAATAGATAAAGGTCTAAAGCTAAAATGAAGATTAGATATTCTTGATGAATTTATCAACTCTCAAAAGCCATCAAAATGGAAATCTACGCTTGGTTATGAAAAGGGGAAAAGTCCCATAACCAATACATATGCTAAGTTTTATGACAATTTAAAAATAGAAGGATCAGGAACAAAGAAAAGGAATGTCTCCAGATATACAAAGACAAACAGAAGCACTGCTAATGAGAAGAAGGCTAAAGGAGAAAAGAAGCTTGAGGAAAGGAAAAATATTAATGAGTCCATCTCTGTAAACTCAAGGAAGATCTAGAAGACAAAGGAAACTATTACAGATGGTTACAAAAGAGTGAGAGACTTGAAGAAGCAAAACTTAATAATAACTCCCCATCTTACACAAAGAAAAGCTATGACAAGGTATTCATAATATTTTTATGTTTATTGTTATAGTTGTAATCATTTTGGTCATAAGGCTAGTAATTTTAGAGTTATACCTACAAGGAGAACCAATTTTGTAAGAAAAAATTCATGTGCACCCTTGTTAGATACAAATGTAATGTGCTATAAGTACAATAAATTTGGTCACATAGATAAACATTGTAAAATAAGCTTTGTAAGATGAAAAGTACTGAGTAAGAAGAAAGGTATGCCTCTTAGTGTGAACAAAGGTTCAAAAGTCTCTAATAAAGAGAAAAACATGACATATAAGAAACCCAAGAATGTATGGAAAATGAAAGATCAAGCCAATGCTATAAAGGTTGGAGAATGTCAAGAGGTCTCAATGTCTACTCATGTTGAGAATGAGAAGACCAAGCTAAAGGAGACAATCAAGGTATTGGTTGAGACTAGTTCTAAAGTGAGTATAGATTCAAGTGAACATCTTATTATTGTTGAGAAACTATCATGCATAGAACATCAGTCTTCTGTGCCTAGTGATGAGAATCGAAACTGCAAGGAAGATACTTCAGATGAAAAGGTATGTCATAAATTGATATTATCTCCATGTATTGTTAATCTAAAGGAGAATATCATAGTGGATGAGTATGTTACTTATCTTAAGCCTAAGAAGAAGAAAAAGAATCAAAATAACAAGATGACCAAGGAGGAGAAGGACATGAGGATTTATGGGAAAATCTTGGTTTCACATTTTTCTAGGACATTGTGAATTAAGGTATCTCTATCTATGCTTCTTAAGAGACCCCTTTCAGTGGAGAATCAAGTGATGTATGCTACAAATAAGAACTCAAGTAGGTTATGATAATGACTTGATCAAATCAAGTCAAATGCTATGTATGTCATATATATAGGGAGAAAATGAGTACTTTAATGTGACATAATGAGATTGGAGTACATCTCATATATATGTGTACAGGTTCAGTTTACACAAGGGTTCTAATGTAAGAAACCCTTGACATGATGTATATTGTGTTTTACAATGAGTTGGATCACCAAACTTAGTGAACATGTGTAAAATGATGATATACATGTGTTAAATGAAGTTATAGTGTGATATAGGAAGGCCCTTGATGCACATATGGAGTATGGAGAAAGGGGGAACTAGATTATTTAGTCTATCAGGATCAATAAGGCTCAGAGTAGAATAACTTTACAATTGGTCAGGTCGTAGGATTAGAAGATAATAAGAGACTAAAATATAAGGATAGTAAGCTTTTATAGTAGTTCCTACATCACATCACTAGATACTAGTGATGGAGCATAAGTCTAGAGGAAGGATCATAAAATCCTTGTTGATCCCTAAAAGAAGAGAAAAGGCAACTCAGTTATGTATATTTTGAAAATTTATAATGAGTTGATGGTTTCATATTCTTAGACAAAATTATTTATTTGATTAAGGGGGAGAACACTTTGGACAAATAGTGAGAATGAGTCCATTTTCCATTGATGTCAAAGGGGGAGAAAAAGGGAAAATTCTCTTTGTAAAAGTTTGGAGATAAAATGCAAATGCTCTCTATAAAAGTTTTGAAGAGAAGAGAAAGTGTCCAAGATGAGATTTGGAATATATGCCATTAATTAAGTGGGGAAAGTTTGGTATGAACAACTTCAATTCATACTCATCAGAAGCTAATGCAAGCAATGCTAGAGAAGGATAAAATTGTTGGAAGATCAGAATATTAAGTTTGCATCAGAGCATTTAATTTGACATCAATGCCAAAGGGGGAGATTGTTGGCAATATGATTATCATTGATGTCAAAAGGGACACTATGGATATCATTGATGTTAAAGGATCAGGTATGATTTATGGAGAGAAGAGCATGTTGCACTATGGAAAATTATCATGCTTTTACAAAGACTATTTATAGATGTTTAAAGTCAAATAGATAGAATATCCGTTATGGGTTTTTCATGTACATTCTATAAATATGGTCCATAGGTTTAGAGGAGAAGGAATGAGCTCACAATTGATTTATCTTTACTCTCAAATTAGATTGGGTTTCCATGTAAAACCCTAAGGGTTCATGTCTTGGCATCAAATAAACACTTTCTATTTTCATGGTGACTAGTTATAGCTGAGATTTGGTAGCTTACGTTATAACTTAAGCCTTTGTTATCATTATGAAATTGGCCCCTTGACCTAGAAATTATCGGCTTTAAGCAAATATTAAATGACTTTATATTTTCCCAAGTCTAAGACATAATATATGTCCCATGTTGATCAATGGCCCATGCTTCATCATACACAGATGAAATAATGAAAAGAAGCAAATTCAAATTATCAAAGACTCCTTCAAGTTAATGTGCAAGTAACACATGTCATAATCAAAAATTTTGCATAGTTGATCAATAAAGTGGTTTAAATTCAAAAGGTAAATAATAAATTCAAGGATTATAAATGTCTCAATAACAATAACTAAAAACTATGTATAGAAAGCATGTGCTTAAGCCAAGTGTCATATTCTTGAGGGTTGGATAAATTTAAAGAATGAGCTTGTCAAAAGATTTGATAGTGAGTGAAAGATCATGAAAAGGAGATATAATGAAGTGAATGGACTCAAATTATATAAAGTGCCCAAGATTTATTGACATAGTGGTAAGTTAAATATTGAACAAGTTTGAGAAGATCAGTGGAGAGAAAGTAATCCAAAGACATAGGAAGTAGTGAGATGAGGACAAAGTGTTAAAGTTTAATGACCAAGTCAAGGTATAATTTTTGAAAGTTCAAAGATCCAATGGAACATGGAAGATTGGACGAGAAAGATCCAATGGAGTGAGTGGACTCAAATGGAACAAAGTGATCAATGTTTATCGACATAGTGGTGAGTTAATATCCAAGCTTGTTTGAGAAGATTGATAGAGCATAAGTGATCCAAAGATATAGGAAGTAGCAAGATGGGATAAAGAGATTTATTTTTAACATATTGATAAAGATAAATAATGTGCATCTTTAGAGATTAAACAACATGCAAAATATTAGATTAAGAAGATCGACAAACATAATTGAAAGATAACAAAGCTAAAGTTTGAAAGCATACAAAGATATAATAGATGTCATGAGCCTATCAGAAGGTAATAATATGGATGTGTTTTAAAGTTGAGTCATTTGAGTATGGAACATTAGATTTTGGTGCTAAAGGCAAGATCAATAACTAACATTTAAAGTCATATCCTGATAAATGGTTAGTTGCAAGAACATGTAAGAACTTGTGTATAAGCTATATATCTCAACACAGACAATGAGATTGATCGAACCAATTGATAAAATCTCCATTAAAGATATTATGCCTCAAAACTTGAGTATAACATATGTTATATATAGTAAAGAGACCTACAATTATAGTGTGATGCATGGAATTGAGATGTGGGAAACTTATAGTCCAAGTCATAATGAACTAGAGTCCATAATTGGCATGATGTGTTGTAGTCTGAGTGTGAACACATATAAGATATGAAACCATAGATCTATTATATATATATGACATCTAAGACATAGGCAAATGTTGTTGGGGCCATTCAAATTGTGTCAAATAGAAAATACATATACATAAAACCAGAGGGTAGAGAGGAAAAGAAGAGGTTGTAGAGAGAGATGAAGTGTGTTAAATAGATACATATACAAACATAGAAAGAGGGGTAGAGAGGAAGAAAGGCACATAGAGATAATGTGTAGAGAATGAGAAGTTATATATTAGACTTGTAACAAAGAATAGAGTTTGATTCATTTATGAATCAATGTTATAATCTAGAGTTATAGCTCCATAGATCTGATTGGTTGGTGTCATCAAATTAGCTGAGTTGGTGATCATTTAGGGGATTGGTGTCTCCTTAGTATTAGTGTCCTTAAATGTAACCAGTGAGGTTTCACCACTGAGGCTTGTAGCTAGTGAGGCTTGTAAATAGTGAGGTTTTGCCAAGTGAGCCATTGACTGTGAAGTTGGATTAGAATAGTAAATTATAGTATTTATTCTCATTGTGGTTTTTCCCTTTGGGTTTTCCATGTATAAATATGGTATCATGTGTATTTATGTGTGTATGTGATCTTTGCATTTATCTTTAAACTACATATGATTTTGAATTTTATTTAAAATGATTAAAGGATTGGTTTTAGTTGATCTACTGATTCACCCCCCTCTTAGTAGATAGTTGTGTTCCAATAGATGTACAATCGAGTCTAGTGACACTCAACAATATTGGTATCACTATAGCAAAACCATATGGGTTTTAAATTTTATAAGTAGTACATTGGGTATTATTCCACATTCGATGAGAGATGAAATATGATCTTTCCAACTCAAGGGATTGATTAGTTATTCAAAATTATGACTTGATCACTCTCAATTATTTGTTGGTTTAAACTATCCAAATTAATCAACAAGGGGCCATAATTATTTGTCATTAGTTATAGACTATATATAAATTTGGTTTCACCTACATACATGTATACTCCATTTTTATCTTTTCAATTTTATCAAATTTCAAAGTTTAGATTATTTTAAATTTCCAAATGGACAAATGAATACTTTAGGTGATATTTTAAGTTTTGATAAATTTTAGTGCCCTACACAATATGAGTATCGTCTCAAATACAAAGTGTGTTATATACACCCAGGTTCAATTTTATCATTTACTTTAGAAATTTCATTACTAGGATAAAGGGGGAAGGAAATGCAAACACATAAATATTGTCATAGGTACATGATAATGTGAATTCTTGACACATAACTAAACCACATGACTTTCACCCAAAAACATGACTTTTATTCACCATTCTTATAGGCCTTTTATCTATATGTGGGCTCAAATATTTGTTTGTCATCATTACTATAAATAAACTTCATAATTCTCAAAGTACTTAATATCACACTCAAAATATCCCATTATTAAGATAATTGTCCTTGATATTTTATGATAGGTCTAAATTAATAATAGAATAACATTTCCACACTAATATCCACCTAGGGTGGTTATATCCCATGCCAAATAATGGAAAATTTCCATATTTGTAACCAATATATTGGGTATTCCCATGTATTTGAAAAGGTCAGAAAAATGAAATTATCAAAATATTTTCCTATAAATACAAATCAAAGAACATTAATTATTCCTATCTTGGCATTAACTATTAATCATTTTCACATTATTGCACATTAAGACAATATTATCTACTCTTTCTAAATTCAAGATCATTCTCAAATATTATCCATAAGTCAAGTCTAAAGCATCTAAAATCAAGTCAAGAACTATCATTTTAAAGTATCAAATCCATTTTTAAATTTAGATACACATAGTGAAGGATCATAATTGTACAATCACTCTAGGTGGGATAATTACATGGGATTGATTTACTCCTTAAACTATTGGATACATAGGCAATGGTCAATCATTAAGGGGATTATTAAAGTCATATCAAACCATTAAACTCACCTCATTTTTTAGGTTTTAAATATATGAAAGTACACTTGAGGTTTCAAAGATACAAGAAGAAAAACATGGAATTCTATGTGGAATAATTTGAATCATAATATCTCAACATACTTAATAGACTCAGGGACAAGAGGTGAAAAAATTATATTTTAATTATAGTCAACTAGGATAATACTACAATAAAATTAATCAATTAGCCTATGCTAGTGTATGCCTATAGTGATCCTATCTAAAAATACATTTTGATCCTACTTATGATATATTACTAATCGAAATTTGGATCCTAGTATACTAGTCATGTGTACTAAGTTTCCACTATGACAAATTATATGTAACTTATGTTCTCAAGACATTATTTTAATAAATTTAATACACTCAAAATAACAATATCAATTATGCTTATGAGGAAAAAAATTATGAGGGTGATCTAGACATCTTCATTGTGACAAGTTAGTAAGTTGCTTGCTCTTAAGAAAAGATTATTTTCTATTGTAGGGGATAAAAAATATTTTATTTGTATAAAAATTATAGTGTGATTTCATATTTGAATTCCTCTCATAAAAAATATACAAGTTCAAAAAACATGACACTTAATTTTGATGTCGTATATAAATGGTATGACCTTTTAAAGTCGACATACTCTAGTTCTGAGATCTTTCATGAGCCTGACTATTCAACTATGGAGATAGGAATGATGGGATTTAGAGCTAGTTATGACCATGTGGATTTGAATGTTTTTTGATGTTTTAAATTATTTGTGGTTAATTTATGTTTAATGAGGGTTTGTAAGGATGGAATAGGATAAATACATGGCTTAGAAATAATAAAATAATACAAAACTAGGAGATAAAGGGAAGTTGTATTCACATCATCTCTTTGGTGAGTTTGAGTGTTGGTTCTCAATTCTTATTTATTTTAGTTGTAGATGATTGGCTTAGGTGTTTAGAGTGAATAGAAGTGTCTTTAAATTGTAGATAATTTGTAAATGAGTGTTATATAGAGGAGTAGTACAATTGTATCTATAAAGGCCATTGTTGGTAGTAAGCTTTTATACTTGTTACAAAACAAGCGGAAGGGGAGTGAAAGTTTTCTCACTCACTAGAGTTTTTCCCACCTTGAGATTATCTAGGATAAACTTATGTTTTTAAGTTGTCATTTTCCCATTCCTTTATTTTATTTTCGTGTTAAAATGATGTACATTTAATTTTATATACTTGTGCATTTCTATTTTAACATGTTTAACATCATCCAATAGTTATAAATCCAATTGTTAATCATATAACTATTTAGCATCCATACTGGTAAATATTAGTGTGGAATATCCACCTATCTTAAAAATTAAATTGGTATTATATCAGGTTAGTGTTCCATATATTATGTGGTTTGTTTGGCTATCATTTTGAAGATATATGCCCATTACAATAGGAATAATTTCTAGTGGAAAAGGTGTTTTGGTATCTGTACAATAAGAGATATCAAAAATAAAGTGGAAGAGAGATTTGAGAAGTATGACTTTTGAAGATGAGAGGATACCTAAAAAATGATGAAGGAATATTATTTAAATTGGAAGAGGATGTTTAAATCATATCTCAATCCATGAAAGAGATTGGGAAGATTATTAAGGTGGTCATGGCAAAGTTGGGAGTTTACATGGATAATTTCAAATAAAGTGAGGAAATTAATGTTTCCAACCATGATAAATAAAATACCCAATCCAAATAAGATACACCTCCATTCATATTAAAGGTGAAAATTAACATTTAGCCATATGAACATGAAGTAATTATAGATAAAATTGATCATTAAATTACTTTTAAGTATACTTTAATTTACATTAAATTAGTGAAGAGAATTAAATTTATTATACAAGGTTGAAGCTAACTAGTCATTCTCTAATTTGGTTTGAGAGTTATCTTAATTCGTTGGTTGTTAATAAGTTACCATCAATTAATAAATTGGGTAGATTTATAACTTTGATTAAGAGGCAATTTTATCCTATTTGTTAAGAAGAGGAAAGGTCTATTAAATGGAAATATTTGAAGCAAAAATAAGGCCAAAGCATGTATGTATATACAAATGAGTTTTGAAAATAAAGTGTTTCAAATGGGAAAAGATAGATTTGATCATGATATGTTCATGAAGTATGTTGGAGGGATTCATAGTCACTTAAGGAGGCCTATTTTACTTTCCAAGCCAAAGGGCATAGACGAGTCTTGTTATCAATCTCACTATCTTGATATGGAAAATAATAAGGGGCCATTTTCCTCTTCAAAATATTATGATGTTCCAAAGAATAAAGGTGGGGTCAATAATACTTATATGATTTCCAATAATGATACTTAAAAATATTGTGGGCATTGTGATGTTGATAGACAATCCAAGTATAAGTGTTGGAAGTTACATCTAGAATTACATCCATTTAAAAATAATAATAAGAATAAAAAGGTCATGACATCACTTCAATGAGAAGGGATTCATTATAACATAGATGTAGATGATAAGTTATATTGTAACTCCATGTAGAAAAAGGTATGCTTGGACAGTCATAATTATCAAGACAAAGGTGAAACTTTTAAACTCTTCCATATCAAAATTCAAATTAAGATGGTCAAATTTGATGCTCTTTTTTATTCTATCTCTCAATCAAATTTATTTAGTGAAGATATGGTAGAATTAATTAGGTTGGAAGTATACGATCATCCTAATCCTTATGAAATAGGATGCATTAAAAAAGGAGTAGAGATAAGGGTGTCCAAATAATGTAATGTTTGTAATAAATGAACATTTTATTGATGAAATTGTTTTATATGTTGCACCTACTAAAATTTATGGAATAATTTTTAGCATCCCCAATATGTATGTTAGAGATTCTATTTTTATGACAATATATAACTAGTACCATTTAGTTAAGGTTGGGAAAAGATACACCACTAACTCATATGAAGGAAAATATAAGCTCACCTTGGTTAGTTCCACCCAAGGTAATCAATTGCTTAATGCTAGTGGGAAGTTTTCTTTCCTTATTTTGAAAGATAAGCAATAATGTAAAGATACTCATAACAGGTCTACTGATAAATAGAATGAGGTGAAGTTGTTATAAATATGTCTAATTTTAGATATGGGTCTTCCTTAGCAAGGAAGTGAGCCACACAAGAGGCATGAAAGGGTGGACTCAATAGTTCACAAGGCTAATAGTTTATTTTAGAATATACTCTTGAAGTTCAAGATAGGGCTAAGAAGTGGGGAAGGAAATTTACTCACTATAGAATTTTTTAATATTTTTGGGACTTCCAAGCCTCAAATAAGGGAGGTATGATCCAAATTTGGATCCTAGTATACTACTCATGCATAATAAGTTTCCACTATACCTAATTATATGTAACTTAAGTTCTTAGTACACTATTTTAAGACATTTAATGCACTAAAATTATTAACATTACACATGATTCTAAGGAAAATAAATATGATTGTGATTCAAACATATTCATGGTGATAATCTATCAAATTACGTTATCTTAGGAAAAGACTATTTTATATTACAAGGGATAAAATAGTATTTTATTTGTATAAAAATTATGACCTCTGGAAGTTGGAAGGTGCATTCTTCATATTTAAATTTTGAGGATGTATGCAAAATTTATGACCTTTGGAAGTTAAAATACACTATCTCTAGGATATATTTGGAGCTTGAATATTTAAATCCAAAGCTAGGATAGATAGAATCCAGAGCCAACCGTGAACACATGGATTTGAATATGTTTTTGAAGTTTTAACTTATTGGTGGTTTGTGTTTAGTTTTTCAATGGTTTCTAAGGATAGAAGAGGATAAATATAGGACATAAAAATTAAAAAGTAATATAAATATAGGATATAAAGGAAATTTTTTATCACATCATTTATTTCATGAGTTTGAGTCTTGGTTCTCAGTTTCTTATTTATGTTAGCTATAGATGATTGGCTCAAGTGTTGAGAGTTTAGATAAGTGTATTGAAAGTCTAGATCATTTTTATATGAGTGTTGGATAGAGGAGTAATAAAATTATATCTATAAAGGCCATTGTTGGTATTAATCTTGTATACGTATTATAGAACAAAGTGGAAGGGGAGTGAAAGTTACCTCACCCACTAGAGTTTTTCCCACATTGGGTTTATCTAGGATAAACATGTGTGTTTAAGTTATGTTTTAATAATTCCTTTATTTCATGTTCACGTTTAACAAACCATACATTTAATAATATATACTTGTGCATTTCTAATTTAGCATGTTTAACATCATCCAATAGTCATAAATCCAATTGTTAATTAGATAAATATTTATCATCCATATTGGTGAATCTTATAGTGGAATATCTACCTAGCTTATGGATTGGATTGGTATCAGAGTAGGATAAGGTTCCATAGATTGTGTGGTTTATTTGGTTATCATTTTTTAGATATATGACTATTATAAGAGGATAAATTACTAGTGGAAAAAGTGATTTGGTCTCTTTACAACAAGAGACGTCTACAAGAAAGTGCAAGAGAGATTTGAGAAGTATGGATTTAGAAGATGAGAGGATACCTAAAAATGATGAAGGAATATTTCATAAGTTAGAAGAGGATATTCAAAGCATATCTTAATCCATGAATGATATTGGGAAGATTATGAAGGTGGTCATGTAAAAATTTGGATTTTTCATGGATACTTTCAAAGAAGGTGTGGAGATTAATGCTTCCAACCATGAGAAAGTTAAGCCCCAATCCAACCAAGCTCCACATCCATTCAAAGTAGAGGTAAAAATTAACATTCAACCATATGAAGGTGAGGTGAATGTGGATAATATTGATCATTGGTTATCCCAACTATAAATATACTTTAATTTACATAAAATTAGTGAAGACCAATAAATTTATTTTGTAAGGTTGAAGCTAGATAGTCATGTTCTAACTTGGTTTGAGACTTATCTTAATTATCTGGTTATTAATAAGATATAATCAATTAATAAATGGGATGAATTTAAAACTTTGATTAAGAGGCAATTTAATCTTATTTTTTATAAAGAGGAAATGTATACTAAATGGAATATTTGAGGAAACAAGGACCCAAATGTGTGCAGGTCTATACAAGTGCTTTTTGAAAAAAGTGGTCCAAATGGGAAAAGATACATTTGATTGTGATATGCTCATGATTTATGTTAGAGAGATGCATAATCAATTATGGATCCCTGTTTCACTTTCCAAGCCAAAAGACATAGATGAGGCTTGTTATCAAGCCCACTATCTTGAGATGGATACAAATATGTACATAGATGAGGCTTGTTTAATGATTTCATTATGAAGTATGCTACTTTCACATTTTAGTCTTATTTTCACCTCTTATAGGATTAAGCCTCTACACATAGAACTAAGAGCAATAATCAAATGTCACATGACATGTATTATTATCATCCCTACATAAATAATTATTAACTCTCATACACTTTTTGATTAATTAGTAAAATTTGAGATATTTTCATAATATTTCACTTGATTATTTACCTTTACTTGTAGGTCACAAAATCATCTCAGTTGGAATTGCTATGATACATAAGTATTTGAGGTAAGTTATTTAACCATCATTTTCCTTTAAGTGCTTCACTATTCTATAAATATGCCCTCACCAATGTCACAACCATAATTATTATATATATATATCAAATAAAATTTGTGGTACAAAGTTTCAACTAAAGTTTATTACAAAAAGATGTAATGAGATCGATTACTATGTTATAAATAACATAGGAACTATACCAAGTACATAACTTATCAAAAAATTCATTAGGAATAATTTTAACCACTTAATATTTGGATAGAAGTGGGTCAGTGTGGTCATACCCACTCACCCCTATACATTTACTTTAATGTTTCCTTCTTGGTGGATCCATTACTGACTTATTCCCTTACTCAATTACCTATACAAGCTATTGAATAACAAGTTCCTCATTGGGTAATTCATTAAATTTCAAAAAATAGTGGTAGAGTGAGTATAGATTCAATATAAGAATCATAATATTAAGCTTTTTAAATCAAGATCTACCAATTCATGAACAAAAAAAAATTAAAGGAAAAGGATTATTTACAAACTTAATTCAAAGCCTTGAAACACCTTTTGAATTCAAAATCAAACAAAGGAATGAGGCTTGGCATCAACTGCTTAAGTAAATGTTTGTAATTTTCATGAGATATTTCAAAAACCATGCTTATGTTCCATTTGGGAACATCTTACATTACTATATGGTAGGGTATAAGCACATAGCATGGCATGCCTAAATATATTACTTGATTTATCACATTGGATCAAGTTTATCTTATCATTTATAAAACTTTCCATATGATTACCATCTGACTTCAAGGTTCTCAATACCAATTAATGGTTCTATGGACTAAGTGCACTTATACTAGGTTTTGAGTTTAATCTCATTCTTCAATAATTAAAATTTTTATCTTATGTTCATGACTTAGCCTATGCATATATTTTATACTTCAAATTAATATTAGAATTTACTTGTTCTTATGTTCCATAGGAGAATTATTAATTAACTTGTTAAATATTCCAATGATCAATTTCAAACATGGATAAATTGATCCTCTATCACAATATGCCTTAGGAATAACCATTTAATTTTTAAATTTTTTAATAAATTATATTATTTACCAAGTGACTTACAACATATGCATAAGATTTATATAATCTCATTGTAATTCAATTCCAAGGAGTTATAAGGAGCTATCCAAAATAGTCTATTACACTTTGATAGTGATTTATTAATATTTAATATGATTATTAACCTTATAATAACCTTTAGAAGATTTATAAAACTTTACTTATGTAATTATTCTATTTTAACCCTTATCATATATTCTGAACACAATTAAAAAATCATGTATAAGCCTTATTATGGTTATAATCTCTTTAATTCACCATACTATAAACACAAGGATTTCATCTTATTAATCTAAACAAGTTATTGTCTCTAGGTTTTATTTGGAAGTTTTAAAAAAAATATTATTAATTAAATCATATATTTATTGAATTTTTTAATAGATTAAGGTAGACTAAAAATTCCTTATAAGTTTACAAATCATAATTATTGTTATAATGCTCAACACAAGTTAACTTTCTTGATGAATAACATCACTTAGTTTCTATAAACATAATGTTAATCCCACAAGAGGTATTTAAGGTAAAATTGACTCTCAAGGATATTATTGAGATGAAATCATAATATACCAACATTACTTTCAAATTCTCATACACTCATTTTCATTAAAAGTCTCATGTAAAATGGCTTTTACAACTATGTTGCAAAAACAACTATTTACAACCTCAAATAACTAGTTAGTTCAATACCTTGAACCCAATAATGAACAAGTATAATCAAAGCTATGAATACATGTTCAAGTTATAATTCAACTAATAAATAATAAAATATTATAATTATAATGCCACAACTTTTTGATCTTTAGGATAAATCTACTTATTCCAAATTAAGAGACTAACTAAAAATACATTTTAAAATCACATAACTATGTTCTTACTATCAAATTTATTAACTAATTGATGAGTTCCAAATATAAATAATATATGGATAATTTAATGATCAACTATAATCATAAACATAGATCAATCTTACATGTTTTATCTAAATATAAAATATAAACATAACATTACTTTTATTATAAATAAATATACTGAAATGCAAATATAATGAATAAAATTGATTTCATAAACAATTTAGTTCATGTAAAACCAACTATCACAACTCAAGATAAATAATAAGTGTATCAAAAATCTTTCACAAGCAAACCAATGAAGCTAAACCTACCTCACTAGTCCCAATGGGCCAAACCATAAGTGGCCCTAGACCACCCAACCATTTGTTGGATACAAATAAGGGTATTAGATAAATAATGGAGAAAAGATAAATGAAACATACTGAGCTTGACAAAAACAAAATAATCAAATAATAGATAGAAATGAACCATATGAGTCTATCTCACCAAGATCAGTTAACTTGGTACATGATTATGACTGCAGGTCATTTTCTTGAGGTTTTTGATTTATGAGCCATATTCTATTCAAAAAATATAATATGGTATGTAAATCTTATGCCATGTATTTATCATGTAGACATCCTCAAATACTATTTTAATATATATTAATGGGTTAAAAAATAAAAAATCATAAAAAAGAAGACAACAACTTTAGCCAACTTAAAATGATAATATAAAACCCTACATAAATCTATGGATTAAAATTTGACTAAAATAGACTTTACCAAATATAGAAAAAGATTTAATATCAATTATAATGATATAACATAATCATAACAATGATATAATCAATTGATCATAATTTCCAAATGTCAATCAGCTAGAAATAGTTCAAATAAATTCCGACATCATTATCAGAATCATAGAATTAATCTAAACATAATTTTATAAACTTGAGTCAACTAATAATTACTAGATTATAAAATAAAAGTCAAACATAATCATGTTGACACAATAATAATAAAATATTATTTTACCAAAAACCCTAGTGTTTATTTAAAACTCCTAGAGGCTCAATAACGTCAATGCCCCTAAATTATGGCCATGAGTTTGACATACATAGTATGATTAAATAATATAAAACAACATTTTTAAAAACTCATGTAACCTAATTAGGGTTTTAAAAACATAAATAATGAATTTATAAACTCAAAATAGTCAAAATAATACACAATTACAACCATAGTTAAATGACATATCAATAATGATAAACCCCAACTATAAAAAATAAAACAAAATATTTATATTAAATGTATATGAAAAATATACATATGTTCACCAAAACCATGGATGAGTCATATAATGGCCACTGTGAAACAATATTAGAATAAAACCCATCAATCAAGTTAGGGTTTCTAGTTATAAACACCATTATGTAGGAAAGAATATAAATACCTATGTTTATGGATAAAAACACTAATTAGTTCACCATTTGAAACCACTAGTAATAAAAACTTATAAATTTAAAAACATCACTTACTTGGAATCTTGAAATCGACTAAAGATGAAGACTTTCTTATTTTTCATGCTTCCAAATCGCTATGCCAAAACATACATTCAAAATCCACATACTTCCAAGAAAAATAGTAAAATTGAATAACCAAAATGAACACCATAAAAAATATATTAAACTCCTACATAATCAAAACATTTCATGACTTAAGTGTAGTTTGAGCACAAAAAATATCATGCACTAACTATATGTTTATCTACTTTGGCCACCATTCCCAGAATTTTGACAGACTCTTTCCAAAGTGTAGGCTTTTCCAACAAGGTAAAATGATCAAATGAAAACATAAAACCCATTTTGGAAGTGTCTCAATTGAATGAATTCATGGAATGAGCTAATGTCATGGAACTAAGGTTTAATGGTAAACCAAATGATTAAAACTAATGCCAAGTCCAAAGGTGGTCATGGCCCCAAAAATTACCTAATCCCAAAGCCAAGTCATATCTTGGTTATAAAAAATAATTAATTCCAAAACACAATATACCAAATGAAGTCCCTCATTAAGACTTAGCTAGATAAAACATATTTGGAATGCCTTCAATGTAATAGTAGTTGATGAAGTTCATAACAACAAAAATGACCAAGACAAAAGTGAACTAGACTAAATGATTTACCTCATAATGAATTTGACTGTGAATAAAAGAGGAAATACAATATTGAATTTGATAAGTTATTAAGTCCAAAGTAAACATAATAGACAAGAATGACTTAAAAATTACTATATCAAATATCTAAAACTATCATAAAACCAAAATAACTCAAAAAAGTGAAGTAAAAAATTTGGAAAGATCTGGTAAAGTAGTGTTATTACAAGGGTTAAAAATATCTATAAATTAATCAATAAATAAGTCAACTTAAAATAATAAACACTCAATAATTTAATAAAATAATAAAAATGATTTAATGGACAATACTGTCAAGCTCAGTTTTTATAATAAAATTTACTATTTTGATTCATCTATGTTATTTATCCATGTTTCTCTATTTTTTAGGTATGAACATAATGTATCTCAAGTACATATCCCTATAATTAAAAAATATAACATTAATATTAGTTGGACATCTAAATATAACAAATGTAATAAAGACATTTAAATAACACATCTAAATTGGATAGTGAATAGGTAGTCATTAAGCATAAATATCAAATGATGTAATGAAAAGCGTATCAATAACTATCTCAACAACAATAATAAAATGTATCAACATGAATCTTAGAACTATAACACCATAAGAAAATTAATAAAATATGTCTTGAATAGTTCACAACTAACTATATCAGTAATTTGAAATAGATATAGGTTAAACAGGGTCATGACATCCTCTCCCACTTAGAAAAGAGTCATAGTAACAATCAAAATATCCAAGGATAATATTACTTAAAAATAATCTCATCTTCCCAAGTAGCACTTATTTCAAATAAAGGATCCCATTGAACCAGTACTTGGGAAATCTCATGATTTCTTAATTTAATAGTATAATGTTATAAGATCTTCACTAGATCTAACTACATCGTTTTCTCTTATGAAACATGAATACGAGTCCAATCCAAAACATGAGATGGATCAATAATATACTTTATAAACAAATCAACATGAAACAAATTGTGAATCCAAGACAAGGAAGGATGAAGGTCTAGTCAGTAGACAAAAAGACTAATTTTATATAAAATTTCAAAGGGTCTTACAAACTAAGGAGATAATTTAAAATAATTACCAAATTTAATTGAATTTTTTACAATCTAATACATATAAAAACCTTATCTCCCTCTTGGAACTCATATGGTGTCCTTTTTAAATCCATATGGTGTTCTTTTTCCTATTAGAGGTAACATTTAAATTTTGTCTTATAGTTTTCATTTTACTATCATACTTTTGCAAAACATCAAGACCAACAATAATCCTATTTTCTAAAATTTTCCAACCAAGTAGAGTTATACACTTACATCCATACAAAGCTTTGAAAGGAGCCATTTTAATCACTAAATAGTATGTGTTATTATAAGAAAATTTAACTAATTGTAAATAATTCTCCCATCACCTTATTGATCCATCTCATACATTTTTAACATGTCTTCCACAACTTCATTTAAGATTATTATTTGACCATCCATTTTTGGGTGATAATATGAATTAAAATTCAACCTTGTACCAAAAGTGATAGTCAATTTTTTTTGAAAACTTGAAAGTAAATTTTTATCTCTATCTAAAATAATAACTTTAGGTATGCCATATAGTCGTACTACTTTTTTAATAAAAATTTAGGTTTTTAGTAATGATCAACTTTAGAAAATTTATCTATCACAACTAGAAGAGTAACATGTTTTATTTTATATATTGGAAAAATAGCTATGAAATCCAAAGAAATCACAACCTACTTACGTTGTGGTATATCATGAGAGTAAAATAATCTTTGTAGATGGAAATGTTTAGATTTCACAAGTTGACATTCCAAACATATTAACATAAAGTTATCAACTTCATGTTTCATTCCAAGCCAACAATACAACCTTTTCAACTCATGTGTCATCTTTGTGACACTTAGATGATCAAAAGTGAGGTGTTACATACACTTCTTTCATCAATATTTTTCTTAAGTCACCAAACTTAGGTACATTAGTTTTATTTTTATATCTATTTAAACCATTATAATTAAAAAAAAAGTTATAAAATTTATTTTTAACAAGCTCGTTAGCTAAATTTTCACTTATATCTTGGAAAAACTTATCAAAATGCCATTTCTCTAATATTTTAGTTCTAAAATTATTATGCAAAATAGATATGGTAGCGAGATACGTGTATTAGATGAGTGCATCAATAAAATGATCCTCTTTACCTTTCACATATGAAATTTTCATATCAAAATTACTTAAAAATTATATCCATCTATGTTGGCACACATTCAAATCATCCTAAGAAAATAAACATTTCAGGCTATGATGGTTAGATTTTAACTAAAAAATATTACCTAGTAAAAAGTATTTCCATTGATTTAAATCATAAACAAGGTTATGAGTGGTGTAATTATTCTCATTATACTTTAGTTTCTATGACTCATAAGCCACAACTAAACTGTGTTAAGTTTACATGCTACCTAAGCCTTCATTAAATGCATTAACCCATATTTGAAAATTTCAATTTAGATCAGGTATAATAAGTATAGATGTTGAAGTCAGTAACTCTTTAAGCTTTAGGAAAGATTGTCCACATTCTAAAGTCCAAGAAAACTTCTTACGCTTTCACTATAAGGAAGTTATCAAGCTAGCCAATTTAGAAAAAAATTCAACAAATCTTCTATAATAATCAGCTAGTCCCATAAAACTACATGTTTCATGTATATTTTTAGGAATAAGCCACTCTTGAATAGCTTTAATATTTTTTAGATCAAAATCAATACCAAACTTAGATATAATATGACCTAGATAAAGGATTTCAAATTGAAATAAAGTTTATTTATATATTTTACCACATAGTTTATACTATATTAGCCTTTGCAACACTAAATGCAAATGGTATTCATGTTCAATTACATTCTTAGAATATATTAGTATATCAGTAAGGAATACTAGAACAAACTTGTCTATAAAATTCTTGAACACACTATTCATAAGTTCATAAATACAGTAAGTGTATTAGTTAAACCAAATGACATTACCATAAAATTTTAATGTCCATACCTAGTTTTGAAAGTAGTCTTATGGTTGTCTTCTTCCTTGATCCTCAATTGATAATAGCTTGATCTAAAGTATATCTTAAAAAATATAATTACATGTTTTATTTAATCAAATAGATCATCTATACTTGGTAAAGGATAATAATTCTTGATGGTAACCTTGTTAAGAATTTGATAATCAACACAAAATTATAGGGTTCTATCCTTATTTTTCACAAAGACCATTGGTACAGCCCAAGGTGATACACTTGGTCTAATACTATCATTTTCTAGTAGTTCTTATAGTTGAGATTTTAAATCCTACAAATATACTACATTTATATAATAAGGTGATTTATATGCATGGGATACCCCTGGTATTACATCAATATAAAAATCAAAATCACATTTAGTAGGTAAACCAAGAAATTTTCAAGAAAAAATTCTTACAAAAATGAATATTTTTTAAATGTTGATTCTTTTATAAGTGTAGTTTCTTGCATTTGAATAGTATATAAATTACAACCCTTATGCACTAGTTTCTTTAGATATAAAGTTGATACCAACTTACATAATTTTGATTTTAGAAAACCTTAAATTTATACAAGTTTCCCAAAATCATTACAATAATATATTACTTTATTATATAATTCTAAATTTGCTTTATACTTATGCAACCAATCCACACCTAAAATAATATCAAAATATCCAAGAGGAGCTAAAAATAAATTAACCTGTGTCTAATAATTGCATAAGTCTAAGCTTATGCTCTCAAAACACTTACTAATTGGTACCCTTTTACCTAAGCTTAACTCAACATTTCAACCATCCTCTAAAGTCACCAAATTCAAATTAAAACATCTTACTAACTTAGGGTCCATAAAACTATTAATTTATCTTGAATCAAACAAAATTGAAATAGAAAAATCATTTATTTTACCTCTAATTTCAATAAGAGTTGTTTCAAAATCGATGTTTCTATTATCCATAGCTACATACACTCTATGATTAGCTAATTGGGATTTTTTTAGATTAGTGAAATATTTATGATAGTGATCATCACCACATTTATATCATACTACAGTCCTTTCTAGCATCACTAGAATGGTATTTACTCCAATAATAGACACATTTTGACTACTTTTAGTGGGATTAATTTTATATTTTGTAGATTTAGAAGAATTCAAATTCTTGAAATTTTTATTTTTCCCTTAGAATTTGTTGAAACCACTTGTACTCCTAGTAAATATGTTGTTTGAGTCATATTTATTAAAATTATTAGGTAAGGGGACATATTTTTATTCTTAGATTACTGCCTATTCTATTTAAAATCTTGTTTCACCTTTTGACAAGCCTTCTCCTTTTCATCTGCCTTATGAGTAGATTTGATAATAGTAATTAGAGTATTAATGTTTATCATGTTAACATCATGCATCGATATCTATTTCAAACCCAAATTGAACTTACTGAATTTAGTCTCTTCATCATGCAAGTAGTTAAAATGAAAAAACAAATTTAAAAACTTGTTTTCATGCTCAATCACAATCATATTCTCTTATTTTAATAGTTTAAAATCAATTATTTTCTATTCCTTGAAACAAATTTAAAAACTTGTTTTCATGCTCAATCACAATCATATTCTCTTATTTCAATAGTTTAAAATCAATTATTTTCTATTCCTTGAAATTATAACTAATATACCTCTTCATAAATTGCCTTTTAAAATTAGGCCAAGTAAGAGTCATTGACTCGTAACCCTATAAATTACATAGATGGTTTCAATAAAGAGATATAAATCTCAATAACTAATAAACAACCACTCTTGGATTCACATAAGAGGACATTTCATGTAGATTAAAATACTTCTACAAGTCTACTAACCATGCATTAACTATATCACCTGATTCTTCACTTAAAAAGGTTGGTGGAGATAACATCTTCATCTCTTTAATGATAAGGTCAACCACATTAATAGGGTTATTTTTAATTTCTTGTTCACCAATTTTCCTTTATTATCTCATTGAAATTTATTTAGATGGAACACCTTCTATGTTGTTCAACCTTCATTCTTGGGTGTCTAGTTTACTTTGAAGTGAATTCAATGCATTTAGAATTTAATTCAAACTTATCTCTTGGTTAATGTTGGGATTTTTTTCGTCATAGTTAGGGGATTTAACATTAATATAAATATTATTGAGAGATGATTCCTTTATTTTATGAATATTGTAACTACAAACTTAACATCTTACTCTACCTAGGTTAATATTCCTTAGGTTGTTGTCTATTATTCTAAATCTTATCCTCACCATCATATGGTGAAATAAACAACAACTCAACAAAAAATCAAAAAGAAACATTCCCCAAAGTTTTTGGTAAACCATGATTTGATACCAATATGTCACAACCACAATTTTTATATATACATCAAGTAACAACTAAAATACAATGCTTCAACCATAGTTTAACATGAAAACATGTCATGAGATTCATAACTATGTTATAGATAACACATGAACTAGACCAAGTACATAACTCATTATAAAATTCATTAGGAAGTATTTTAACCACTTAGTATTAAGATATAAGTGGGTTAGTGTGGTCATACCAACCCACTCCTATTCATGTACTTTGTTATGGCCTTCATGATGGAGTCATTATTGACTTATGCCATTACCCAAGTACATGTATAGGCTATTGAATAGCTAGTACCTCATTAGGTAATTAAAAAAAAAAAGTGGTAGTGAGAATACATTCAATAGAATAATAATCATACTAATTTTGATGAATCAAGATCTAAAAATTCATGAGAAACAAACAAAGATCAAGAGAAAATGAATATTTTCAAAAGCAATGAAAAGCCTTGAAACACCTTTTGAATTCACAAGAAAATAGAGGCATGAGGTTTGGCATAAATTACCTAAGGAAATGTGTTCAAACTTTATGATATGTTTTAATAACCATGCTTATGTTCCATTTTAGAACATCTTCCATTATTATAAAAACATGATAATGCATGCCTAAGGATCTTACTTGATTTAGCACATTGGATCAAGGTTATATTTTCATTTCCAACCCTTACCATTATGAATTCCATATGAGAACAAGGGACTCAATACAAATTAATAGCTCCATGGACTAAGCACACTTATAGTAGGTTTTTATTTTATTCTCTTAAATAATTAAAACTTTTATCTTAGGTTCATAACCTTAGCTTATGTATATCTTTATTTCTTTAACTTAAGATTAGAACTTACTTGTTATTATGTTCCATAGTATAATTATTATTACCAAATTAAATAATATAACTCTATTAAACATTATTTTCAATCTAAATATATAAATTAACTTGTTAAATATTAAAATGATCAATTCGAAACATGGAACAATTGATACTCTTTCACAATATGCCTTAGTTAGGAATAACCATTTAATTTATAAAACTTTCAAAGACCTATCTTATTTTTCAAGTCACTTACAATATATGCATAAGATTTATATAATCTCATTGTAATTCAATTTGAACAATTTATAAGGAGCTATCCAAAATAGTCCATTGCACTTTGTGAGTGTTTTATTAATTTATAATATGAATCTTTACCTTCTATTAACCTTTATAAGATTTATGAAAATTTACTTATGTAATTATTATATTTTAACCCTTATTAGATATTATAAAAATAATTAAAATCTCATGTATAAGTATTATTATGGTTATAATCTCTTTAATTCACCATATTATAAACACAAGGATTTCATCTTATTAATCTAAATAAGTTATTGTCTCCAAGTATTCCTTGGAAGTTTCATAAAAAATATTATTAATTAAACCATATATTTAATGAAGTTTTTAAAAAATTATGGTAAATTAAAAATTCATTGTAAGTTTAAAAATCACAATTGTTGTTATAATGCTCAACACAAGTTAAATTTCATGATGAGTAAAATCACTTCATTTTTATAAACATAATGTTAATCCCACAATAAGTATTCAATGTAAACTTGACTTTCATGTTTATTCTTGAGATGAAATCCTATAATACCAATATTAATTTACAATTATCATACACTCATTTTCACTAAAAGACTTGTATAAAATCATAAGTGACTTTTACAACTATGTTCTAAAAATAACTATTTACAACCTCAAATAACCAGTTAGTTCAATACCATGAACCTAATAATAAAAATTATAAATAAAGATATGAATACATGTTTAGGTTATAATTCAACTAATAACCAATAAAATATTACAATTAGAATGCCACAACTTTCTGATCTTTAGGATAAATCTACTTATTCCAAAATAAGAGACTAATTGAAAGTATAGGTTAAAATCACATAACTATATTTATACTATCAAATGAATTAATGAAATGATGGAATTATAAATATAAATAATACATGAATAATGTAATGATTAACTATATTCATAACCATATCCCAATCTTACATATTTTATTTGAATATAAAAGATAAACATAACATTACTTGTATCAAATACAAATATAATTAAATACAACTATAATGAATAAAATTGATTAGATAAACAATTTAGTTCATCTACAACCAATTGTCGCAACTCAAGATAAATAAGAAGTGTATCAAAAATATTTCAAAAACAAACCAAAGAAGACAAAATTGCCTCACTAGTACTAATGAGCCCAACCATAAGTGGCCCTAGACCACCCTAACCACTAGTTGGATAGAGATTATGGAAATATATAAATGATGGAGAAAGGATAAATGAAATGTATAGAGATTGACAACAAAAAAACAATCTAACAATAGATAAAACAAACCACATGTGTCTATCTCACCAAGATCCATTAACTTGTACATGATTATGATTGTAGCTCATTTTTCTAAGCTTTTTATTTTATGATCCATATTCTATTGAAATAATTTAATATGGCCCATAAATCTTATGCCATGAATCTATCATGTAATATATATGCAATTACAAATGCATCATGTCTATAAATCAATCCTGGCTTAAAGAAGATAGAGCATACCTACATTTTTGATTGGGATACACTTGTTAAGTGGGAGAATGACCAATGTGGGGATCTGCTAGATGCAATTAGGGGATCACTTGTCACAACATATCATGATAGGAAGGGTTTCAAAGCCTATAATTTAACACACTTGCACAACAAACCTAATAGATTCCTAAGGTTTAAATCATTCAATTATTATAATAATAAGAAAGTAAATCTAATCTAGTGCACACCAAAGTTTGTGACACAAAGTGGGGGTTAGAAATAATAAAGTAACTAAATAAAACATGTACTATAATACATATACTCACGTAAATGTATACAGAATCCTAATACATGGGAGAAAAATACAAATACATTATCTATCTACTCTTATAAAAGACAAATAAAGTTAGGAATACTTACCTTTTAAGATGAACCAAATGAGCTTCAATCTCTCCCTTGGCCAAGGTGCTTTGCTAGAGATTGTTGTCGTATGTAAGGATAATGAAGATAAATCAGATATAGGACACACAACCTATCTAATCATCCAAAAGACTTATCCACAAAAAAAGATCCATATCTCCAAAGAAAGTATGAAACCCTAAGCTTTATTTATCAATTAGAATGGTCAATAAGCAAATGTTTCATTGCACTTATTTGCTATTAATTCTTCTCTTATGAAATGGTCAAAAAATGAACTTGTATATATAGGTAGATGTTACCCTAAATATTCCTAGAAACATCAATTGTATAGGGTTGACCCAATTGACTCAATGTGTTTTTAGGGATAATTCACAAGGTCTGAGCTAGTTTGGTTGAAAGGATAACAAGCTCAAAAAGTGAAAATACCCCTAAACTATATTGGGTTGACCTAGTCGACCTAGTATAGTTGACTGAACAAAAGGGAGTTAAGGCAAGAAAAGGATGGATAAGGCATAACAACTAAGAGGAATGGGTAGGACTGAGGAGAATAAGCTTAGGTTAAATGGTTTTAGGAGATAAGTGTGTAGATGTCAAGTGGCAAAAGGGACAATAATATTACAAATCATCGATGGTCTACCCACATCTTTCTCAATGTAACCCTTAAGGGATACACTTAGAGAGATTAAGGCTTGATGGGTTCTTAAAAGATATAAAGTATCAATAATCAATAGAATTTTTAAAATATTATGTGTATACATATGCCCCACTTAAACCTCATCATGTGTCATGTAAGTGCAACATGGGATGGTGCTTTTGGAAAGAACATGATAACACATAATGTTGATGCTAAGTAAAGTGTAGTAAGCAAAAAATAAGATAAATGAAAGATTTAAATTTAAAAACACATACATTTAACTTAACTTAATGTCATAGATAAAGAAGTACACTGTAAGAAATTTGAAGGTGTCCAATATAGAGAACACTAGATGAACTTGTAGAAGTTAGTCCAAAAAAAAACCAAAAATTAAAGTTTTTGGAATATAGGCAAATGGTAGTGGAAAATATTCTCTATATCATCAAAAATCTAATGCACTTTATGATTTACAAAATGGATGAGTAGAAACAAAGATATAAGCAAAATAAGGAATCTATTGAAATATAATTAAAAGATTTGAATTTTGAAAAGCTATTTAAAATAGGGAAAAAGATAATTAATTAGTTATTTTGATTTGTGAGAGAGGGAAAATAGATCTCTAAAGAAAAAAATGAGCTAGGATGGTGAGGAGATTACATGTTAGGTGAGGAGGAGCTCTAGAGGTAGCAATAGGTGCACTATAGGTATGTAACTATGAATCTCGAAACAATTTTTGAAAATTTTACTGAATTAAGTGTAATTTTAATAAAATTTGATTTGAAGAATTTATATATGTCAAAATGAAACAAAATTAGATTATATGGGTAGAGAATAAGAAGACATAAAATGGGTTTATAGGGTTTAGATGAAAGTAAGAAAATTGTACTTTTTTGGCCAAATGTAAGGGGTCGATAGGTAGAAAGCACTGGGTCAACCCAGTCAACCTAGAGGGGTGGAAATGATTAGAATCCATAGTGTCAAACTAGTAGGTATAGGTCAACCTTGTACATTCTAAAAGTTGATGACCTAGTTTAGAGTTTCTAGGTGGTTTGAAAGGTCTAAAATGGAAAATCAGTACTAGGGAAGGGAAGAGAAGAGGGTTAACTTAGATGTTTGAGTCAATTAGGCAAAAATATAGGAAAATTTTGGCTAAACTAATTTAACCAAAGAGCTATAATGGTACACTAAAGCATGTAAAAGGTTGAAAGAGGGCTAAAATGGCTTGAAATGACCAAGTAAGGTCAAGAAAGATTGATTAGGCTAAAATTAGGTTAAAATGACTAAATTAAAGTAATTTAGGCTTATTTTTTATTAAAAAGAATGTATGGTGACTATACATGACATGGAAGAAATGATACATCCTTTGTTGTTTTTTGGGTATAGGGACAACAAATATTCTGGATACTTATGCACATAACATGGTTACTAGACTTGTTAGATAGGTTTTCAGATGGAGATAGGGCTAGACTAAGATCTGTAGGTCTAGGTGGAATATTTGATATGTGTTAGATCCCCATCAATGTTGATCTATTAGTCATGTTCCTTAGTTGTTAGAAATGATTGACTAATACCTTCAGATGGGAGATAGATGGGGATATAGTAGAGGTGGCTATCATACTAAAGGATGTCCATGCCATCTTGGGGCTACCTATAGTTGAAGTGTAGGTGACCACAAGGATGCCAGATAATCTAATGGAGAAGAGAGCCTTAGCCATGTGGGATATAGGCTTAGAGATGATATGACCAGGTAAGAGAGTTACTATGTTTGATGTCTATACATCATAGATTTTAGACATCAAGAAGGCTATGATAGGCCTTAAGACATAACAAGTGTTATGCCACAAGTTGGATGGTAAGGTACCACTAGTTATGGTAGATTTGAGTAGGTTGATCTTGGAGGAATGATTTTTATATGATTTAGGCTCTATTATCTAGGTCTAGATTGTATATCATCTCTATGAGATGATGGTCAAAGGGAAGAAGACCATGGGACTAATCATACTATTGGAATAATGCATATTTAAGCTTACCTAGGGTTAATAGGGTAAGTTATTTATTACCGAGGGTAAAATTTATTTACCTCGGTTAATTTATTTTATTGTTGAGAATTTCTCAACAATATATTTGTTCGTAGTATGAGAAAACAAATAGTTTGTTTTCTCTATTTTGTAATCATTACAAATAGTTTGTTAACATGAAACAAACTATTTGTATTATAAATACTTTGCATTATATGAGAAATTAACAAGAGATTATTAAGAGGATATAGAGAAATTTGTGGATTATCACCTATTTTCTAGGTGTGACAAATTTATTTATTCTCTGGAAATATTTGCAAGTTATTTGTTGTGGGTTCTTTCTCCTGGATTGATCCTGTGGATCCTGTGTATCTCCAATTCATTATTTCATGGTATCAAAGCTTGGAGTTCCAGTTGAATATCCTCTTCCCTGAATTTTTTCATCTTTTAACACATTAAAAAATATTATTTTATTGATGTGTTACAGATATTTTTAATTCTCTCAAATTTTGGTTCTTATTTACAATTTTTTTTTGAAAAATTCTGTACTTTTTGCTCATTAAATGGCCGTACAGATTTCAAAAATCAGATTGTTTTTAATGAGGGCATAGGAAATCAAGTCAGGAATCCATTCCAATTTGAATTTTTTCATTTAATACTGGACGTACAGCTCTTTCCTTCCAAATTCTGCTGACTGGTTCCTGTTGGCAGACTGCAGTACCTGTTCATTTTTCTGAGATTGTACGGTTGATGTTTTTCAAATATGAGACCTGTTAATGAAATCTGACTCTTATATATTTATATCCATATAATTTTTGATGAATTTAGATCAGGCCGTACAATGTTTTGGAAGCCAACAACAGGAAATTAAAAACTATTTTTTTGTCTGTTGCATCGCTGTACGGATTTCTTATTTTTGAACACCTTATTCTGCATAAAATCCAAATATGAAAATTTCATGTGATATCTGAATTCAAAATATTTAATTTCATGCTGAGAAGGATGGATTTGGAGTAGGACGTATAGTCCTTTTGGCAGATCCAGTGGAGCCATTCTGCATTGCTGAAAGGTGTTTTTTCCTTGGCTGTGTTTACAATTTTCTCAAATATTTCCCTGACCACCACGCTTTGCTAGAAAAAGAGTTCATTTTTGATAAATAAAAAGATTATTCAGATGATATCTCACATGTGTGAGTCATTTTTTTTTTTTAATTAATTATTTTAATTTTTAGTGGTTTAAATGCAAGTCTCTAGCTTTGAAAGTTCAAATTTGACTTTGCTAAAGCGGCTAGAGATATTTTGTTAAAAATTTTTAGGGAGGAGGTCTTGGGGTAAAATCCCCCTACATTTTTTTTGCATAAAATCCATTTTTTAATTTTTTATAATCCAAGGCTAAATTTTTTTTCGTCGGGAGACGTTAAATTGTAACAGGAGGGGTGTTTTTTTTGAGGAAAAACAAATGTCTAGATTGTTTTTGTCAACTTCATCATCTTCCTCGGGAATGGAATCTCGATTGTTTGAACCTCTAAATTATATAAATTACCATGTTTGGAAGCCAAAAATGCATCAACTCCTTCAATCAAAGGGCTTATGGAGATTTTTTTTGAAACGACACCTGTAGCATTCACCACTGAAAAAGACAAATATGCATATGGTTGTAAGCATGATGAAGCTCTTGGATTGATCTGCCTCAACATCTCAGATAATATTCAATTTCACATTGCATATGCTACTACACCAAAATAGGTATGGGAAAATTTTAAAAACCTATTTGGCAAAGTTAATGAGTTTAAAATTTTGCAATTAGATGCAGAATTGAGTACTCTCTCTCCATCAGATTTCCCTTCAATTAGCAAAATTTAAATTTGTAAGGTCACAATTGAAAGCTGGTGACAAGGATAAAAGTGATCAAGAGTGCATTTTCATGATTTTTTCAAAATTGAAAGGACCATATAGTGTTTTTTCCTCTACTTTTTATACTATGATGGATACATTAGGTGATGAATTCAAATGGCCTTCCTTTGAAGATTTTTGTGAAAGATTCACTAGGGAGCAAATAAAATTAATGGCCTTAGATTCTCTACCTGGTCCTATTCATGCTCTAGTTGCTAATTCTTCTAAAGGAAAACCTTCACCTAAGTCTAAAAAGTAAGCACCTTCAAATAACCCTCCAGAGTCCACCACCCAAACACCTCATCATTCTAAATCTACTAAGACCAAAAAGTCCTTTAAGCAAAAGAAGAAAACATTTGGTCCATGTAATTTTTGTGGTGGTCCTAATCATGATGAAAGTAGATGTTTTAAGAAGATGGAAGCATTAGAGGCAGCAGTCAGACAACACAAAATTTCCATTCCGTCTCCATCTCCTTCTACTTCTGCAGGAAAAGGGAAAGCACTTTCAGCCAGGGCTATATCTTCATGTCAGGATCAATGGATTTTTGACTCAAGTGCTTCTCACCATCTCACACATTCTAAAGATCTATTGTCTTCTCTTACAGATTGCAATACATCACATATTGTTATGGGTAACTCCTCATAGATTGAAGTTTTGGGATCAGGTACTGTTGATAAACAGGATGGATGTTTTAACAATGTATTGCTTGTACCTCAAATCTCTTCTAATCTTCTCTCTGTATATCAAATATGTAATTATGGTACTGGTAAAATTGTGGATTTTACTTCACATGATGTTGTAATAAGAGAATGTAATGATCCTAGTGAGATAGATGCTATAGGTACAGCAGACCATACTGCAAGACTCTATACTTTTGATAAGTTTGAGTCTTTTATGTCTTCTGGTTCTTCACTTATAGCACATGGTAATAATCTCAGAAAATTGTGGCATGAGAGATTAGGACATTTGAGTTATGGATATATGCAACAAATGAGTACAAAACATCTTGTAAAAGGTCTTCCTAAGGTCTCATGTATTGATGGGGTGTGTCTTGGTTGTCTAGTTGGTAAACAGCATCAGGATCCATTTCCAGTTGGTAAGGCCACACGTGCAAATGCACCCTTAGACTTGGTTCATAGTGATTTGATGACTTTTACAACTCGTTCTTTTTCAGGGGCTAAATATGCACTCATATTCATTGATGATTTCACTCGTAAAACTTGGGTATATTTTCTCAAGTTGAAAAGTGAAGTTTTTGAGACTTTTAAGGCTTTCAAAGCCTTTGTTGAAAAACAATCATCTCTTCCTCTTAAGAAGATACGCACTAACAATGGGGGGGAATATGACAGTAATGCTTTCTATGATTTTTGTATTGAGCATGGGATACAACATCAGTTCACTATACCACACACTCCTCAACAAAATGGTGTAGCAGAGAGGAAGAATCGAACATTGAAAGAGATGGCTAATTGTATGATTCACTCTAAAAATTTGGGTCCAAAATATTGGGCTGAAGCTGTAAATTGTGAAAATTACAATAAAAACCGTATGCCTCACAAAGCTGTGCAAAATATGACACCAGAAGAAGCTTGGTCTAGGATCAAGCCTGATATTTCAGATTTTTGCATCTTTAGGAGTCAAGCATGGGCATTCATTCCTGATGACAAACATAAAGCATTGGAGAAGAAAATCTAACCACTCATTTTTGTTGGTTATTTTGAAGATGTAAAAGCCTACCATCTTTTTGATCCTGTCACACATGATGTGTTTTTTCGATGAGATGTTCAGGTTGATGAGTTACCCACTCCACAGGTGTGTACATCTAGTTCTTCTTCTCCCCCTCCTTCTTCTACTGAGGATAGTGAGGATTTGCTTTCTATTGTTGATGATGATGATGTCGCACTTATTCAGCCACCACATCCATCTTCTTCACCACCTTTGCCTATGTAGGCAAAGAGCACTCTCCAGGCAGCTGGTTCTTTTGTTAGTGATCCATCTAATTCTTGTCGCACTCACTCACAGACATCTGGTGTTGCTCTTTTGGGACAAGCTTACACAGATGATCCAGTGTTGTTTTCTGAGGCTAATGGTATACCTGAGTGGGATGTTGCTATGTATGATGAGTATTCTTCATTGATGAAGAATGATACTTGGGATCTTGTCCCTCTTCCCAAGGGAAGAAAACTTGTAAAATGTAAATGGATCTATAGGACCAAATATGTTGTAGATGGATTAGTAGATAAGTACAAAGATAGATTAGTAGCTAAGGGTTTTTCATAGGTTGAAGGGGTTGATTACTCTAAGACCTTTTCCCTTGTAGCTAAGATGGATTCTATTGGGCTTGTACTCTCTCTTGCTGCTTCACATTCTTGGTCTATTTTTCAGATGGATGTGAAGAGTGCTTTCTTGCATGGTGATCTCCATGAGGAGATCTATATGGAGCAGCCTCTAGGATTTGTGCAAGACTCATCATTGGTTTTTAGACTCCGTCGTTCTCTTTATGGCCTCAAACAAGCTCCTAGAGCTTGGTATGAGAAGATGGATAGTTTTCTTTTGAGTTCTAGTTTTATTTGTTGTGAGTCAGATCACAATGTATACATCCTAAAGCAAGGTGAGGAGCTTGTCATTTTGGTTTTGTATGTTGATGATCTCATCCTCACTGGTAGTTTAGATTCCTTGATACATGACATCAAGGATAAGTTGGCAGATAGGTTTGATATGACAGATCTGGGACTTCTACATTATTTTCTTGGTCTTCAAGTTTTTCAGTCTTCTAAGGGAATTTCTATTGGACAACAAAAGTATGTGACAGATCTTCTTCATCAATTTGGCATGGTTGATTGTAAGCCTACACCCACTCCATATCAGTTAGGTATTGTGTTGTCTGCCACTTGTATGACTCCTCTTATTGATTCCACTTTGTATAGGCAACTTGTAGGTAGTCTTTTATACCTGACTCATACCCATCCCAACATCACATTTTCTGTGAACCTTGTCTCTCGGTTCTCACATGAGCCTCATGAGAGTCATTGGCAAGTAGCCAAGCGTATTTTGTGCTACATTCAGGGCACCACTCACTTTGGTATACATTATACACCACAGAGTTCTACATAGCTTGTTGGATACACTGACTCTGATTAGGCTGGTGATGTTGACACTCGCAAGTCCACTTGTGGATTTGCTTTCACACTTGGTTCAGGTCCAGTTGCTTGGGCATGCAAAAAGCAGACTGTTATTGCATTTTCCTCTACTGAGGCTGAGTATCGAGGTGCTGTCAAAGCTAGTCAGGAGATGCTTTGGCTTCGATAGTTGCTTGGAGAGTTTGGCTTCACACAGTAGGGTCCTACTACTCTTTGGTGTGATAACCAAAGTGCGATTGCTATTTCATGCAATCCTATTGAGCATCAGTGGACAAAACACATTGAGATTCACATGCACTTCATTCGACATCTTATTTAGGATGGAGTTCTTTCTTTGGAGTTTGTACCTACAACTGAGCAGATTGTAGACATCTTCACTAAACCTTTGGCTTCTCCTTGTTATCTTCAGTTGTGAGTGATGCTTGGGGTGAAGGAAGTTGTCCTTGGGGGGGATTTCCCATGAAGTCCTTCCTTCCTTTATTTTTCATATATTTTGATTGGTTTGTACATGGGTACCTTATCAGGCCTAGTAGCTGGGACCCATCCTTGTTTGTCATTCTCCCTATGTTTCACTTAAGGGAGGGTGTTGGAATAATGCATATTTAAGCTTACCTAGGGTTAATAGGGTAAGTTATTTATTATCGAGGGTAAAATTTATTTACCTCGATTAATTTATTTTATTGTTGAGAATTTCTCAACAATATATTTGTTCATAGTATGAGAAAACAAATAGTTTGTTTTCTCTATTTTGTAATCATTACAAATAGTTTGTTAACATGAAACAAACTATTTGTATTATAAATACTTTTCATTATATGAGAAATTAACGAGAGATTATTAAGAGGATATAGAGAAATTTGTGGATTATCACCTATTTTCTAGGTGTGACAAATTTATTTATTCTTTGGAAATATTTGCAGGTTATTTGTTGTGGGTTCTTTCTCCTGGATTAATCTTGTGGATCCTGTGTATCTCCAATTCATTCTTTCACATACTACTAACAACTTGGATATATTGGAAGTTTCTTATTTATCAACCATTTGGGTTACCCTATTCAATCGGTGATAGGTCACCTCAGGTATGGAGATAGAGAAAAGACCATGTAGCATGGGTCATGCCACACATGCCAATAATGTAGTCAATGAGATGTGCATACATATTTTGGTAACCATATCAGCACATAATATCTACATGGGCAAGCTAAGACATAGTTGCACTAATGATAGTGAGGATAAAGGTGGTTAAACATTATTTTTGGTGGAGAGGGACACATCTAGTGGTATGGGTGCTGAGATAGACGGGTATACCTCATCTAACAACACTAATATTGATGTTTGAGTGTGGCCATGGGATGTGAGGGATCCATAGGGGAGGAGAGGAGTGGAGTCACTAGTGGTGAGGTTAACACTGAGGCCACATCAAGAGTGACCATGGATTAGTTAGGCATGATGAGGAGTTGAGTAAAAGGATAGGGATACAGAGGTAGAGATACTAGATGTACCATTACTAGATTTATAGTGAGATGAGAAGTAGCTACCAAGGACATGGTGTTGATGGAGGTAATAAGATAAAGAGAGAATGGAAACTATTTCCATCTTGAATGACCCCATAGGTGAGTTAGAGGAGATGATAAAGAGACCACTAAAACATAGGTTGAGATGAAAATGAGCCATGATAGCTAGGTTTGAGTTGAAGAGGTGACCTATAGAGGAGGTGCTAGGAGGATTTATAGATAGGGAGACTATGCTAAGTGGTCACACAGATGGTGATACCATAGTAATTAAGACACATATAGGTAAAAAAAGGTGGTTGAATATTATTACTTAAGTTTTTATTTTGGAAATATAGATAGATATTTTGAGATATAATAGTGATCTAATATCCATATTGTGAAAATTTATAGGTGTATCTAAGGATGAGGAGGAGATATGGGGGTCCCTAGTGAAGGGAGAAGTCCATGATGTCCTGGATGAGACTCTATAGCCATACGACCCCATGACACTAAAGGATCCAAGTGTACCATCTACCCCAACTCAAGTGAGCTAGTTTAGATTAGTTAGAGAGGTAGTGAGGTAGATATGATCATAGAGAGAAAGGAATAAACCACCCACAATGTTGGGTGTAGGGGAACAATAGGCATGATAGGCCCTAATAGATGAGAGAGTTATACATCTAGTTATAGTAATGCAGATGATAGATATTTAGACCCAGCTAGTGGAGTCACAGGTATAAGTAGCACACCTATAGGGACAAGTAGAAAGATTGAGATCTTAGATGGCCTCCTTATAGTGTATTATTTTTAGGATTTAGATCAAGGCCTTAGCAAGTAGCATGGATAGGCCATGAAATAGACCTGATGGAGCCCAACCATAGAGTTGGAATATTGTATATGGCTGTATATGTTGTATTAAAATCATGATTAAATATATCCAAATCATCCACAAATAGAACCATCATAATGATAACATACACATCCAACATCAATATTCTAGAATGATCCATCATGATATATATATATATATATATATATATATGGATGGATCATTTTAGCATATTGATGTTGGATGTGTATGTTGTCATTATGGTGGTTGTGTTTGTGGATGCTTTTGATATATTTCTTTCTATCACATGTAATTAGTTTTATTTTATATGCTATATGAAATACATGTGATGTGGTTTCTTTTCTAGCATTAAGTAGGACACATGCATGGTTAAAAAGAAATAGGCAAAAGGACTTGGAAACATATAGTAAAGTAAAAAAATGTGATACACACTATTTAAATATGGTAAATGTGTAATAACAAGAAAAATGAGTAAGTATAAAGATCCAAGAGATAGTAAAACAAGATGGTAAAAAGGAATTTGTTTTTAAACCAATGTGAAATATTTTTACACCAAATTAAAACAAGTAAAATCATACTAATATCATGTTGGGAAGTATGAAATCAATGTAATAAAATGGAAGGTATGCAAAAATAATAAATGGTAATAAAAAAATTAATTAAATCAATAAATCATACTAAATCATGCTAGGAAGTATGAAATAAAAAAAAATTATAAAATCTTAGTCTTAAATTGGTTATACGAATTCAAGTTGGAAAGTATGAAAAATTCAAGAAATAATTGTAATCTTACATGCATTTAAAAAATAAGAAGATAAAAAGGTGAAATACAAATTAAGTATGCATAAAGCGTACTAAATCAAGATGGAAAGCATGTAAAATGATATGTAACTTCATAATCAATTGAATCTTATCTCAATTTTGACACATGAAATTTGAATGGCAACTTGGGTATTAGAAAATTTTGTGAGGAATGTAGGCTCCTATCCATGGTCTTACACAACAACTCACAAAGAGAACACCACTCGGGGTGGAATAAATAGGAAAAATTAGGTAATCAAGGATGTGGGTAATAAGAAGGAAAAGATGTTAATTTGTGAGGAATGTTGGGTCCTATCTACGGTCTTACAAAACAACTCACAAATAAAATCCCAATGGGAGTGATCAATAAACAAAAAAATATTTCTCAAAAGGAAATATAAGGGATATAAAGAGTGAAAAAGGGAGTGCAAAAAATAAGACTTAGGTGTTTTATGAGAAGACCTTAGGAGGCAAGAGGCATACTAAGGACATGAGTAGACATAAAGTGACTAGTGGTCATCTATGTATAAAGGAAACCTGTTCATTATAGACACAATTTTTATAGGTAAATAATTGTGCTACTAAGATCAAATCATGAAGGTAGATTGGTAAAAGGAAAATTAAAATGGACCTACCTTACCATAACATGTTACCCATTATTTAGGACCCCTTACAAAGCTATCGATCTACTATGAAGATTGGGTACTTGTGTGAGAAAGTAGGTAGCACTAAAATATCTTTTTATTCTCCTCTTCTAATCTAATGGCCTACTACACCCCAAAGGACCTCAAATCTACCATGAGGCAAACCATGGAGTGACCTTTAATTATAAGAAAATGTGATTTGAATCATGTAGTTTAGTGTGATTTGACTTTTAATAATATTTTTGCCTTTTATATCATTGCCTTTTGTTTAAATGATTTGGATTTTAACTTTTTTTAGAAGCCTTTTTAAGATTCATCCTCCACATAGATTTGGAATGACCAATAATGAGAGAGATAGTTATACATATGAATGAGTTTTAGGCTAAGGATAAAGGAAGCTAAGTAACCAAAGACAAATATTGAATAAGACACTTAGGCTTGACAGTGAACTAACATGTGATCTCAAGTCTCAACTATGTATATGCTTAGTTTATAGAAAAGGGAATAGGGAAAAAGGAGATCCAAAGTAGACCATTAAAATGAGGTAATAATGAGATATTGTGTACTGATTCATCACATGGTAAAGGGATATAATAACCAAATGGAATAGGGTTTGTATAACCAAGTCACCATGACTAATTATCTATGAAAAAGAGGGATAAGAAATCAAAACAATCATAAAGATACAAGGAGAGTTTTTAGAAAAACTATAGGGAAAAAGGGAAAACAAAAATAGAATATAAATATATGTGAATATAAATGATAATATAAGTAAGATATAGTATAATAAGTAAGATCATGATATAAGATAAGTAGAAATTTGACACAGTATCAATTGATACAACAAATAGAAATAAGATTGAATCACATGTCCAATAAAATATAAATGTGAAAGCATCATGCATGTGCTCATAAATACTAGTGAATCTATCCACACATATTATCCAATATATCAAATAAGTCTCTATGAAGCTGTATATACATTATTGCTAAAGTTTCCATCAATATCCAATGAATAGTGGGAAAATATATATTTTTTGATCTCATCAATTAAAAAAGTAGGAATACTCGATGGATCATGCTAAAGAGGAAATTAGGAAAAATATGGTTAGGAGAATTCAATGGAGTGGAATCTACTAGCGATGAAGGAATCACTAGTGGAGAAGAATCCATGGGTGAGGGAAGGTCCACAAGTGAAGGAATCATAGGTGGTGGCACAAAATGTGGTGAAGGGACCATAAGAGGGGATGGAATCACTAGAGGTGTAACCATGGGAGAATAAAGATAAACCTTCTTACAGGAATGACCTATGGTAGGAATAGAAGAAGGTCCAAGAATGGCTATAAGATGATATTTGAGATGCTATTGTAGGATGAGATAATGATCGGTGTGATGGGTGCCACATAGATGCCATAGACAATATACCTCACCATACTTAGTTATGTACTCAAGAAATACCTTTGAGGGATATATGAATTTGTATGATGATGAGGAATAAGGATGCAAAGCATCAATATATTGTCACAACTTGCTACAATAGGTGGAAGAGTGATTCTTTATCCCATAGAATCAATAGATATTATTGTGAGTGGTTTTAAGAGAATCACTCATAAAAAGAGGTATAATAGGAGTTTAAGAAGTTGGAGAGCACTTGTAAACCCATTTTGTGGGTATAGGAGTCATCTTAGGTAAGGGAAGTAAACCATCACCAAGGGAGGGTGATAACGAGGAAGGAATAAAACTAGGCTCAATGGAAGGAGTGATAACATTAGAAATAGGGGTAGGTTCAATAATAGTAGGATCAGAAACATGATAAACTATAGTATAAGTGAGAAGAGGTTCAACTATAATAGGCTTTATTAAGGGAGGATTAATATCTATAGAAGGTATAAGGAGATTTGTACTAACCTCAGGGGTAAACCAGCTATGAGGATCAAGGTACTTAGAAAAATGGTAAGGCTCAACCATAGCATGATCCATGAGCATAGTCCTACATGGATCCTTAGAGAATAGAGGTGTTGAAACCATCTCTACCCTATGATAAAGGGGAAAAATACAAAAAATAGGAAGTATAAGTGAAGGAAAACAATGAGATGCACCAAAAAATTCAAGTAAAAAAGAATGATAATAAACAATCTCAGCACCACAGGCCTATACAAGACCACCTAACAATGGATCATATAAGGAATAACCATCATCATAATATGGGGTGTAAATAATAATGACACAAGTAGGGATAACTATATCATCTAATGAATAATGGTGAATATAATGCCTATTTTTAATCAAGACTATGGGAATGTCATCACAAGGAGGCTTGCAAGAATAAGGTTTTAAGGAAGCAAGAAGTTGTGAGATGAGAGATCAAAAGTTTTTATATTTAAGTTAATCTCATTGGGATCATCATCATCAGAACCTAAGAGATAATGATTAATTTTAATAATGAGCTTAGGATGCCCACTGTAACGTCAGGTTGAGTTAATGGGAAAGCTGAGATACTGAGACTCATGGAATGGAATGCTAGGAAAATAATCAAGAGTAGGAATCATGAAGACACCATGATATTGGAATTTTTCAAAATTATAAAGGTTAGTGTCACCATAAATCTTGTAAATAGATCCATTATGAGGAAACTTAACACATTGGCAAGTAAAGGAAGCAATAGCTCTCATGAGGTGAGTCCATGGCCTACCAATCAAGATGTTATAATAAAGGGGAAGTTAAAGATCATCACATTCACATAGATGGTGATAGGTGGGATAGTAATGGGAAGCCACACATAACCTAGAAGAGACATTTTAATTCTATTATATCCTTAGTAGGTACTTCATGTAGACTTGAGATTGCATTTAGAGTATCCAAGGGTTTTAATGAAATTGAGAGAGGCAACACAGGTGCAAAAACCCTCATCAATAAATGCATATTTAACTTGGATATCATCTATTTGGATGCTAATAAATGAGTGAGGATCATCTACATGAAGTAATATCTCGTCTATAATCATAGATGTGATAGGAAGTCATAGAGAAAGAGAAGTGTCTATAGTTTCATCAACATTGATAGACATCTCTTTACATTATTGTAATATACTATCTTTGAATCTAGATAAATCTGCCCATCATCTTATTAGAGGAGGATGAGGGACATTCATCTCAAATAATAGTTACATGAGGTAGATTTTATGATGTTGGGAAGTCCTCATAAGCTCAATAAATTGAATGTGAGATGGGAAATTAGTGAGTTCCGTAATGGGATCCCATTCATCATAACCCATAATAATGTTTTTAGATAAAGATGCATAATGATTAAGGAGATCTTCAAAAGGAGGAATTGAATTTCATTGAAATTTATGTTGATATGAAGGAGAAAGTTTGTGATAAGGTGGTAAATCATGTTGAGATGATGAACTAGTTAGTTCAATTTGATTTTGATAATTGAGAGAAAAAATGTTAGTAGAATCTTGGTTATCATTAGTATTGGAATATGATGGAAGAGTGGTATAAATATAATGGGTTATCCAAGGGGGAATAAAAAATTGGATCATCAAAAGTAATAAGGTGATCTTTCCCCAACTCATTTAAATGAGTTGGAGAAGAATCTTGGATAACATGATATGTCTTATGTGAAGGAGGAGTTTAGATAGGTTGAGAATCAATAGAATCTACCACCCTTTGCATATTAGTCATTCTAACCACATAATCTTCAAAAATTGGTTCAATAAGACTTTATATGTTATTTTTGGAAGGGTTATACTTGTCTTAATTTTATTGGATAGGTTGGTGATTAGGGAGAGAGTCTTTATAGATATTTAAATAAACATTTACTTGATTTAAGGCTTGAGTTTTATCATGTGTTTTATAGTCCTTGAAAGAAATTTTATAATCTTATTTATGCTTAAAAATGATAGAATCATGATCAAAATTAGGTTCAAGAATAAAATCCATAACTAAATTAAAAATTTGTCTAAAGGTATCATGAGAATGACCCCAACTAGCATGAAACCAATAAAACTTGTTAAGATCATACCAGGATTTCATAAGATGAGTAAGGTCAAGTTTTCATGGAAGAGGTCTAGGTATATGCATAATAAATTTAGTTGATGATAGAGGTTTGTGAAAAATTATGTTGTTTAGTGAATAAAAATGAGGATTATTATATTGTTGAGAAGGAGCTAGTTCTAAAGAAGGATTAGGAATGCTAGTTTAAACATTTTGAATGGTTTCATAAGAATCGGTAACACCATCATTAGTGATATTGTGGTTTTTGTTTTTAAGTAAGACATGAGGACCCAAAAAAGGTTAGGGTGTCTAAAATTGATGAATTAGGAAATATTGACATTTATCTTGGTTAATAGCTTCCTATAAATTACATGGAAAAAGAGTATAGACTCGATATTGTAATTTAGGAAAGTGTTGACCAAATTTTGCCCCATGGAAAAATTTTGGGTCACCTTCTTCCCCTGCTGTTCATGCTGGTGTTTTTAAGGTTCAACGGGTTCAAAAAGTTCATTTCATACCTTGGTTCAATGTGGTTCATCTCGATTCGAGCACCTCAGTTCAATATACATTGAACCATTATACCATTGAACCAAATTATTAGGTTCAACGGTTCGGTTCAATGAGCATGGTTCAATCTCTAGGTTCAACGGTTGAGTTCAACACTTTTGGTTCAAAGCCAATGGTTCGATGCATTTAGTTCAAAGGTTCATTTTCCTCTTTGGTTCATCAACGCACTCCTTTGAACCTTGAACTGTTGAACTAAACTTTGGTTCAACAGATTTTGGTTCAAGGGGGCGCCCTTCGGCTGAAGGGTAGTCAATGGTCAAAAAGAGTCCTTATGGAGGGCCGGCACAAAGGCAAAAGGAATTCAACATGGTTCAATATAAAGGGAAGGCATTTCATAAAGCCCACAGCTTAGTAAAACTAAAGAATGAATTTTTGTGGACTTTTTGTCTGCGGGAAATGTTCACGGACAAAAGTCTGCAGATTATAGCAAACAGCCAGGAGGAATTTCCACAGACAAATTGCCCGCAAGAATTTCCTATGAACAATTTGTCTACAAAAATTCAAATCCCGATGGGAGCCATTGAAAGCCCAACGTAAATTTAAAGCCTGACGTAAAACAATAAGGCCCAATAGTCCAATGACATAGGCAAAGCCTGTGAGAATGCTAAGGACATAAAAAATAGGCCACAGAAAGGCAGTCCACGCAAGCCATCAAGTGACAAGGCAAGGTGGCTGGAGGGTGATAAAAGACAAAGCAGGCCGCGTGAGGAAGAAAAAGAAAATAGCGAAGGCCAGCAAAGCATGAGGACGTCCAAGGAGGACGTCAAGTTGAAAAAAAGAAGTAACAGTTTATTTTAAAGGCACAGAGAGCGCTAAATCAACCAGAAAGAGCCAAAATTGTAGCAACCTACCAGGAAGTAAGAAAATGAGACAAAATAGAAAAGTCAAGTGGTAGCATGGTTCCAGCAGGTGGATGATGCCAACAACAGTGTCTTTCTTCTTCCCAATGAAGACGTGATAGGCCACTTGCAAGGAAAAGGAGCCAATGAGCCTCTTTGTTTTTTTCATATAAGTTTGTGGACTAGGTCATTTGAATCTATCTTTTCACAGTTTTAGTCAGGCGCAACCCTGCTAAAATTTCTACTTGGATTGAATAAAATGCAGTTTTTACCTCTATTTGGATAGATTTTATAGAGTATGCCTTGAATGTTGTTCTGTGTCCAGTCATTATTTCTTGATGCTCTCACAGTTTCAACACTAGTAGACCTGTTATCTACAAAGCACCATTGTCTATTGCTGACAAGAGAAGAGTTCCATTTGGGGTGCATAAATAGAGGAGGTCACTTACAGTATGTATTTTCTAGCATCTTGGTGAGTCCTTGCTTTTTGTGTTTTCCATTAGAATCTCCCTATCATTTCCAGCAGCCTGGTCTTTCTGCCAAGTCTGAGTGTATGTATGTTGTTTTGTTTGACCCTGAGTGTGGAGGTGGGAAGGTCATTTCATTTTTGGTGTATCACCTCTTTAGAGTAAGCTTGTTTTTTCCTACATCTCTCTCCCTTTTCATCCCCCCCAGTTTATATAGTTGTATATACCTATATATACCTATTTTTTTGCTCTTGTCAGAACAACATCGATACATCAAAGGGAGCTAGCCCTTATCTAGAGACTCTCCTCTCCTGCTTCACCATCCCACAGGTGAGAGAGGAGATTCCATGTTGTGAGGAAATGGCAGGAGTGTGACTCCTTGCCAAAGAGTGCAATTTCCACTGTCAATAATTTTGGCACGCCTAGTGGGACACAAGTTTTTTAACACAGTAGAGTTTTAGGATTAATGCTGGTCCTGTTACAGCAATTCTATTTCTTTAGCATCTGGCGACTCTAAGTTAAATCAATTGGTTAAGCAGTCAGGGACCATACCATCAAGAAGCACACTTTTTTGGTATGTGTAAATTCTATCATTTTAAGATATGGAATCTATTTTTTTTGGCCAGCATGGCTATGATCCTTACCAGCCTTATGGTGATCCTTATCACACCCAATATGGCCAGTCTCAATCCTGCTATGAGCTGTATCACCCTTGTGCTCAATCTTCTCAATATGTCGCTGCTTCCACTCAGCCTAGTCTCTTTTCCAATCAACCCATTTTTGATTTCAAGCAAGCACTGCTAGGATACAACAAATTTGTAATTGATCTTAACACCAAAAATGGGTGTGGCCAAGGAATTCTTGAGCATGTCATTCATCAGGTGAGAAATGCACTGGATCAAGTTAAAAAGGAATGGGCTCCTATTGAAAGAGTGAATTGGCACGGGATTTCAAATGAGATGTTGGATGTGAGCAGTTTAATTGCATATATGGAAGAGAAGCTAAGTGTGCATGAGAGGCAGCCTTACCAAGTCTATCAACCTACATACTCACTACCCAAAGCATCATATCAGTCATATACAGCCCCTGTTCTTGAGCCAAGTTGAGCCTGTCAAAGTTTGTTCTCCACTCATGTTGAGGAGAATTCTGAAACAGCGAACCTTGTGTTTAAGGCTAATCTTGATAGACAGATCGAATTGGCAAACCTTCAAATGCAGTAGTCCATTTTGGTAGTAGGGGAAGTGGAATCAAAATCTTTGTTGTCCTCTCACATTGAGGCCCCATCACCCCCAAAGGAGATGCCCAGTCTAAAGTTTTTGAGCTAGAATCAAGTGGTTGAATCTTAGAACAACAAAGAGGAGAAAGACGTCATCCAAAATGAAGAAATGCAAAATGAGGATGACCTGGCTAAGTGGATTGAGGAACTAGAAAAGAAGATGAGACTGCTAAGCAAAAAAGAGATGGAGCTTTCAAATGCTACAGACTAGCCAATGCCAAAAGGTATCTCTTTCAATAATCCAAAAACTAATTTCAATATTGATGAAGTGCTGGTGAAGTGGAGGGATGAAAATCAAGAAGTTTTGGCCCAGGGTCTACCCTCTCCTATTCTAGAAAAAACTCCCATTTATGTCCCAAATCCTTTCCATCAGATGGCACTTGCTCATTTTGGGTCATCCAATGCCTCAATTAGTCCTGCCCTCAATCCCATGCACCTAGCTTTCCAGCACGGCTCTCTTCAAACAAATTTCCCTATGCATGAGCAGCCCCTCCCAATTATTCCCCAGCCTCCTCAAGTCCTTCAACATGATCTCCAAATTCCAAGCTGGAAGAAAGAGCATCATGAACCAGCACAGGACCTTCAAAATGATAAAGTTGCTTCCTACTCACAAAAACAAGAGTCTAATCCTAAGACCACGAGCTTGAAGCAAACAATTGAATCTTGGAACAACAATGAGGAGGAGGAAGGTTTCAGTCTAATTCTTGAAGAAGGAGAGGCTGCTCCCACCCTTGATAATGATTATGACTTCTGGGAAAAGCTTTTCCAGGAAGATTTGGATAGGCAAATTGCAGAATTGGAGTCTAGCGTAGGGCTCCTCAGTGAGTGTGTGATGGACATTTCAGACCAAATTGTATATTCTATGTCTGAATGCATTCCATCCATACACCTCCAAGAAAGCTATCAGGCCTTGCCTGATATGGATTATGCTCAATTTGTGACTGATGCAGAGAACTTCATGATTGCAAATGAGGACAAGATAAAACAAAGTGATGTGAAAGAGCATGGACAGCCTCTTGTCCACATTTTAAATGATTTGTTTGAAGTCATCAGAGTAGGCTATATTGTTCTCCAAATAGGCTGTGAGATGGTAAAAATTGAAGAAGGCAATGTTGGTTTTCAAACTAGCATGCAAGGAGGTTGCTTTTTTCCAGATTTACTCCTTCAAAAGGTTGGTGAATCTGAAAGTACTTCCTCTAAAATCATTAAGGAGGATGGTCATACCATGGAACCTGAACATGAGGCAAAAGAGAATGAACCAGTCCATGATGCATATCAAGAAGCTTCTAGTGATGAGCCGACAGTAAGTGATTTCTTGGTGAGGAGCACTAACATGAAGGACCAGCAAGAGGTAGGCCTCTAGGGACAAATAGAATACATATATGTTAGAGGCATGTTTGATTTTGATCCCCTCAGTTTCTATCCAACTCAGGTGACAAGTAAAAAGATCAAGTCATCATTTCTCTTTTCCATTCTGCTGCTTGCCTGGTGCCATAAGTCTTCTTACCAGGAAGGGGACTTAAGAAGTTTTCCATTTGATCTAGGGGGAATCAAAAATGCCTGTTTAGCTGTACATAATAGTTTGTTTCAGTTTCTTCTCCTATTTTCCCTAAGTGTAGTTGCACAGTTAGTTGTTTTTAGACTTGTGTGTTTCCCTTTGCGTGTGGGGGTAAAAACTGCGTGTTTGATCCTGGGATCGTTTGGGATCTTATTAATTCTTTCGAGCTGCATTTGACTTCGCACCCAATGGATAATAAGGAAACTAGATTCTAAGCATAACAGGCATGCTTCCCTTGGGAGTCACCAATTTGTTGACCAAATTTTGCCCCATGGAAAAATTTTGGGTCACCTTCTTCCCCTGCTATTCATGCCAATGTTTTTCAGGTTTAGCGGGTTCAGAAAGTTCATTTCATACCTTGGTTCAGCATGGTTCATCTCAGTTCGAGCACCTCAGTTCAATATGCATTGAACCTTCGTACCATTGAACTGTTGAACCAAATTATTAGATTCAATGGTTTGGTTCAACGAGCATGGTTCAATCTCTAGGTTCAACGGTTGAGTTCAATGCTTTTGGTTCAAAGCCAATGGTTCGATGCATTTAGCTCAAAGGTTCATTTGCCTCTTTGGTTCATTAGTGCGCTCCTTTGAACCTTGAACCATTGAACTAAACTTTGGTTCAATGAATTTTGGTTCAAGGGGGCGCCCTTTGGCTGAAGGGTAGTCAATGGTCAAAAAGAGCCCTTATTGAGGGCCGACACAAAGGCAAAAGGAATTCAGCATGGTTCAATATAAAGGAAAGGTGTTTCATAAAGCCCATGGCTTAGCAAAAATGAAGAATGAATTTTTGCAGACTTTTTGTCTGCGGGAAATGTCCGTAGATAAAAGTCCATGGGTTATAGCAAACAGCTGGGTAGAATTTCCATGGACAAATTGCCCGTAGGAATTTCCCATAGACAATTTATCTGTGGAAATTCAAAGCTCGATGGGAGCCATTGAAAGCCCGGTAGAAATTCAAAGCCTGACACAAAACAATAATGCTTGAGAGTCCAATAACATAGGCAAAGCCCACAAGAATGCTAAGGACATAAAAAATAGGCCGCAAAAAGGCAGTCCACGCAAGCCATCAAGTGACAAGGCAAGGTGACTGGAGGGTGATAAAAGACAAAGCAGGCTACGTGAGGAAGAAAAATAAAATATCAAAGGCTAGCAAAGCATGAAGATGTCTAAGGAGGGCGTCAAGTTGAAAAAAGAAGTAACAGTTTATTTTAAAGGCATAAAGAGCGCTAAATCAACTGGAAAGAGCCAGAATTGTAGCGACCTGCCAGGAAGTAAGCAAATGAGACAAAACAAAAAAGTCAAGTGGTAGCATGGTTCCAGTAGGTGGATGATGCCAACAATAGTGTTTTTCTTCTTCCCAATGAAGATGTGATAGGCCACTTGCAAGGAAAAGGAGCCAATGAGCCTCTTTTTTATATATATATATAAGTTTGCAGAGTGGGTCATTTGAATCTATCTTTTCACGGTTTTAGTCAGGCACAGCCCTGCTAAAATTTCTACCTAGATTGAATAAAATGCAGTTTTTACCTCTATTTGGATAGATTTTATAGAGTATTCCTTGAATGTTGGTCTGTGTCCAGTCATTATTTCTTGATGCTCTCATAGGTTTAACACTAGCAGACCTGTTATCTACAAAGTGCCATTGTTTGCTGCTGACAGGAAAAGAGTTCCATTTGGGGTGCATAAACAGAGGAGGTCACTTATAGTATGTATTTCCCAGCATCTTGGTGAGTTCTTGCTTTCTGTGTTTTCCATTAGAATCTCCCTGTCATTTCCAGCAGCCTGGTCTTTCTACCAAGTCTGAGTGTATGTATGTTGTTTTGTTTGACCCTGAGTGTGGGGGTGGAAAGGTCATTTCATTTTTGGTGTATCACCTCTTTAGAGTAGGCTTGTTTTTTCCTGTATCTCTCTCCCTTTTCATCCCCCCCAGTTTATATAGCTGTATATACCTATATAAACCTATTTTTTTGCTCTTGTTGGAACAACATCGATACATCAAAGGGAGCTATCCCTTATCTAGAGACTCTCCTCTCCTGCTTCACCATCCCAAAGGCGAGAGAGGAGACTCCATGTTGTGAGGAAATGGCAAGAGTGTGACTCCTTGCCAAAGGGTGCACTTTCCACCGTCAACAGAAAGATAGCATTTATAAAGAGATGAAAAATATTTTCATCCACCATGTTATGTTCATATTTTTTTGAAAAAGTTTTCCATCTCTTAAAAAAGGCTTGATCGATTTCATTTTCATTTTGTTTTCAATTTATGAAATGGGCCATAGTGTTTTTGGGAAGATCACTAGTTTGGAATTCTTGCACTAAAGCATTCACTAAGTCAGCCAGACTAGAAATGGAATGAGCTCTAAGTTTATTGTACCAATCCAAGGCATCACCCATGAGGGTTTTAGTTAGGATCTTGATAGAGGCAAAGGTGTTTAATTTGACCCAATCCTTGTAAATATTTACAAATGTTTTGAGGTTAAAGGTAGGATCGGTTGACCCATTATAAGAAAATGTAGGTGTTATAACTCTTATATCAATGTTCGTAATTTGAGTAGTGAGAGGTTCATTTTGTATATGTATAATGGTTTTATTGAATAAATGAGGTTGAGGAATGAGATGACATTGAAAATATTGAAGAGGAGGAGGAGGAACATTCTAGTTATGTGTGCCCCAAGCCATTGGTTGTGGATGAGATTGAAGATTAAGAAGGTGGTTTTGAATTCTCATCATTTTCTTTGTGTTATATGCTTGAAAGGTATTCATTTGATTGATATTTTTTAATAAAATTTTATGTGTTTGATTAACATTAGAATCATTATAATTGGTATTTGTGTTTCTATTAGTGGCTTGGGTACCACTATTAGTGTTGATATAAGCTTGAGATGAATTATGAGAATGTGAGGCACTAGTGGCAAAATTTGCTTGTGTAGAAAAAGATGGAATAGTGAATGGTTCAGAAGAAGAACTATAATCATGATTGTATTGGGTAGTAAAAAATGAACTAGTGTAAGAATTAAGGATAGTGGATCTTATGACAGGCCCACTAGATGTAAAACCTACCATGTTAGTGGATATACTAGGAATGGAGGTGGAAGAAGTTAGAGAAGAAGAAGTCATGGTATGAGGTGGGGTCATAATTGAAGGACGAGGCTGAAAATAAAATAAAATGGTACCCATACATCCATTTGATAATGTAGGATTAGGTTAATAAGGATCTTCAACCTGACCACTAATCATAAGATTGTAAATAGTATAAGGATTTCCTTGATGTTGAAGAAATTCAAAGATAAAAAAGAGAATTTAGGGAGTATACTCTAACTCATGTCGATCCTCTAAGAAAAGAGGAGGATTGTGCTATAAATAGGTATTTGGATGGGTCCCACAGTTCATTGTGAAAGGAGCAATATGAACATTACTAGCATCTAAAAGAGGATCCCTACTTTGTCTATGGGAGACCCTATTATGATTGGTAAATTTCATCATGTCTATTGACTGTAATTAGGGTCATCACCAAAAATAAAGTCCATGATGAAGGAAAAATCAGAGATTTGAGAAATCAAAGGATAAAGAGGTGACCGAAATAGTATAGGGTCTATTGGGTCAACCTAGCACATAAACAAGGACTATAAAAATATACAGGGTCAATTGGGTCAATCTAGTATAGTGTAAAAAAGGTAGGAAAGGTATTGGGTTGATTGTGTTGATCTAGTACAATAGATAGGGAATTGAATAAGCCTAAAAATATGTTTTGAAAATGAAACAAGATAGTTTTTTAATTAATGAAAATAAATAAGTACTAAAAGGAAACAGACAATCAATTGGATTAATGCTGACCAATCCAATTGAAGCACATAAAATAAAACCTTTCACTAATGCTAGATAATGCAAGATTTTGTGTATACAATTGAGTAAAGAGAAAGTAATCAACTTGAAATGTAAAGAGCTAACTAATTGGTCAACTTGAATGTTTATTAGATTATTAAGATATTATTTTTAATGTGATTAGAAGTTGGCTATAATCAAGGTATTGAATAGAAATCTAAGGATGGTTTCAAGTAGTTTGGGCTCAAAAGGAATTGTAGTGGAAATGATACAGGATTGGTATTGGGGCCTACCCCCTCATGTCACATACCATAGTGATAAGGGTGTTTGGTTCTTAGCTAGAATATACCATTAACCATGTTTTATACTTGGCCAGAGCATCAAGTTAGCTTCCACCTAGGGGATTAAATCCAAGTAGTTTGGACTTGGGTAGACAAATGTTAGAATATTGTTTATGTTTTTATGATTTGGTCATATGTGCATAAAATAGAAATAGTGATACTAAGTGATTAATTAAAAATCCCCTGATTAAACTATGTGAATTATTCTAATCATGTAAGTAATATAAAAAGAAATGTGTGAGCTAATTAATAACAAATATGAGGTTAATTCTAACTTGAAACAAGGTATAGTGTTGACACTATATACATAAAATACATAACATGGTTGATAGGTTCTAACCTCTACTATGGAAGCAAGGTTTGAGAATGATCTGGGTCAGTAAGGTCAACCCAATTATTTTAAACAACACATACCACATAATTGGGTGAGTAGGGTCAATCCAGTTGATTGTGCAAGGGAAGTTTTAAAGACTAAAAACTATGAAAGGAAAGACATAGAATAAATAATCAAAGAGGTAGAAAGGAACCTTAGTGGATTAGAAATTCAATGAAGGAAGATTCATAATAAATAACCTTGGAGTATGTTGGCAAAACCTAGAAACTGGGTCAATAAGATTGATCAAGTTGTGTAGAAACCAACTAAAGAGTGATGAAAACATATAGGGTTGACTAGGTCAACCTAGCAGGTTGAACTAGATGTTTGAAAGGATAGAAACCTATACTAGGTTAATTGGGTTGACCTTATTTCCTATTTCTAGAAACCTATACACAAAATTCATAAAATCAAGTTGATAGAGTCGATCTAGTATGATAAAAATAATGAATGAAAGAATGAAAATAAGTGACATAAATCCTACATAGGTTAGTTTCATATTGAGTTCACCAAATTGTATGTAATAAAAAATGCATCATGTCTATAAATCAATCCTAGCTTGGAGAAGATAGAGCATACCTACACTTTTGATTGGGATACACTTGTTAAGTGGGAACATGACAAATATGGGGATCCACTAAACCCGATTAGGGGATCGATTTTCACAACATATCATTATAATAAGGGTTCCAAATCCTATGATTCAACACAATCACACAAAAACCCTAATGGAGTCCTAAGGTTTAAATTAATCACCTATTATAATAAAAAGAAATTAAATTTAATTTAGCACGCACCAAAGCTTGTGGCACAAAGTGGGGGGTTAGAAACAGTAAAAAAACTAAAATAAACATGTATTGGAAGACATATACTGACATCAATGTATACAAAATCCTAATACATGGGAGAAGAACATAAATGAATTATCTATCTACTCTTACAAAGGAGAAATAAAGTTAGGCATACTTACTTTTGAAGATGAAACTGTCGATCTTCAATCTCTCCCTTGGCCAAGATGCTTCACAAGAGATTGTTGTGGAATGTAAGGATAATGAAGATAAATCAACTCTAAGCTACACAACCTTTTTAAGCATCCAAAAGACTTATCCACAAGATAAGATATGTATCTCCAAAGAAATTATAAAACCCTAATATTTATTCCTCAAGTAGAATGGTTAATAGGAAGATGTTCATTCACATTTTTTCACTACTAATAATTTTCTTATGAAATGGTGGGAAATGAACTTGTATATATAGGTGGATCTTGCCCTAAATTCTCCTCAAAATGTCAGCTATACATGGTTGACCTAGTCAACCCTATGTGTTTTTTGGGAAAATTCACTAAGTCTGAGCTAGGTTGGTTGAAAGGCAAACAATCTAAGAAAGTGAAAAATACCCCTAAACTGTACTGGGTTGACCTAGTCGACCTAGTATAGTCAACTAAACAAAAGGGAGTTAAGGAAAGAAAATTATGGATAAGGCATGAAAACTAAGAGGAATGGGTATGAATAAGGAGAATAAGCTTATTTTAAATGGTTTTATGAGACAAGTGTGTATATTTCAAGTGGAAAAAGGGACAATAATCTTACAAAGCATAGATGGTCTACCCAACCCTTTCTCAATATACCCCTTAAGGCATACACTTAGAGAGGTTAATGCTCAATGAGTTCCTATAAAATATAAAATATCAGTAATCAATAAAAGTTTAAAAATATTATGTGTATACATATTCATCCTCAAATAAGATTTTAATAGATATTAATGAGTTTAAAAATAAAAACTCATAAAAAAAAAGATAACAGCTCCAACCAACCTAAAATGTTAATATAAAGCTCTACATAAATTTATGGGTCAAAATTTAATTAAAATAAACTTTATCAAATATAGAAAAATATTCAACATCAAATATAATGATATAATTTAATCATAACAATAAAATAATCAATTAATCATAATCTATAAACATAAGTCAATTAGTAATAATTCAAATGAATTCCAACATCTTATCAGAATCATAAAAATAATTGAGATAGAATTTTATATACCCATGTCAACTAATAATTACTATATTATAAAATATAAGTCAAACATAATCATGCAAAAAAAAAATATTTTTTGAAAAACCTAGTGTTTATTTCAAACACTTGAAAGCTTAATAATGTAATTTCCCCCAAATCATGCATATGGGTTTGACATACACAACAACTTCAATAATACAAAAATTCATTTATAAAAACTAGAGTAATCCAATTGAGGTTTTAAAAACATAAATAATAAATTTATAAACTCAACACATTCAAAATAATACATAGTCATAACCCTAATTAAAGGACATATCAATAAAAATAAACCCCAACCATAACAAACAAAACAAAATATTTATATCAAACATATATGCACAATATACACATATACACCACAATTATGGATGAGTTGTATAATGTCCATCATGTAACAATACCATAATAAAAGCCATCAACCTAGTTAGGCGTTTCAGCTATAGACACCATTATCTAGGCAAGAGCACAAATGCCTATGTTTATGGCTAAAAACAATAACTAGTTTGACATTTAAAAACATTAATAATGCAAACTTAGAAATTTAAGAACATCACTTACTTGGAATTCTGAAATTGACCACATAAAAATACTTTATTCTTTTCTAGGCTTCCAAATTCCTATGCTAAAACATTCATCCAAAATTCATATGCTTCTAAGAAAACTAGTCAAACCAAATAACCAAAATGAACCCAAAAAAAACTATACTAAACTCCATCATATATGAAAAGTTTCATGACTTAACTTTAGTTTGATCCCAAGAAAATATCATGCACTAACAACATGTTTATCTACCTTGGCCACCATGACCAAGATTTTGGTAGAATCTCCCCAAAGTGTAGGCTTCTCCAACAAGCTAAAATGACCAAATGAAAATATAAGACCTATTTTAGAATTATATCAACCAAATGACTTTGTGGAATGATCCAAATCCATGGACCTAAGGTCGAATGGTAAACCAAATTATTAACACTAATTCCATGTCCAAAGGTGGTCATGGCCCCAAACATTACCTAAGTCTAAATCCAAGTCATATATTGGTTATAACAAATAATAAATGCCATCAAATATCAAATCAAACAAATTCCATCATTAAGATTCATTTAGATAAAACATATTTAGAATGCCTTCAATGTAATAACAGTTGATGAAGTTCATAACAACAAATAAGACCAAGATAACCATGAAATAAACTAAAGAGTTCACCTCATAAAGAATTCAATTATGAATAAAAGAGAAAATTCAATATAGAATTTGACAAGTTATTAAGTCCAATAAAAACATAATAGACAAGAATGACTAAAAATGATGATATTAAATAGCTAGTAACTATTACAAGATCAACACAACTCATAATAGATGACAAGTAAAGAATTTTAAATCATTTATTAAATTAGTGATAGTATGAAGGTCAAAACTAAATATAAATAAATCAATAAATAAGTCAAATTAAAATGATAAACACTAAGTACTTTAATCAAGTAAACAAAATGACTTAATCAATAGTACCATCAAACTTAGTTTTATAATAGAATTTACTATTTTGATTCATCCATGTTTGTCCACTACTCAGGTCTGAACATAATCTAGCTCAAGTACTTGTCCCTACAGTGAAAAAATAGACCATCAACATTATATGAGAACCTAAATATAATAAATGTAATAAAATCATATAAATGACACATCTAAAATAAATAGTAAATTAATACTCATTAAGCATAAATATGTAATGTTGTAATGAAAAGTGTATCAATAATTGCCTCAAAAAAAAAAAAAATGTATCAACATAGATCAGAGAATTAAAACACCATAGTAAAATAAAAAAATATGTCTCAAATAGTTCACAACTAACTATATCAATAATTTGAAATAAATGTAGATCAAACAAGGTCATGACAACCAACTCATGTTAAGGTGAATTTTTGAGGGGGTAATATCTAGATATATAAATTTTACATGGTCAAAATTTCTATAATATATAATTATGATTCAAGGACTTCAACAATATCATGCTTAGACCTAGTATTCTCCTTATTTTCCCTCTTTCTGTCTTCACAAAATGCCAAGCTTATAAAATTTAGACTTAAATCTTTCAAACATAGTTTTTCTTAGGTGTATGAAAAAATTTACATGGAGGTAATGAAATATCCACTTGCATACAACAAAAATTTCACCACAATTGTATGCACTTCTATTTTTATTCCAAAATTCACATTTTAATTATATTTTCATGTCCGACCTTTTATTTTTTCTTATTTCCAACAACTAGTTCACCATTACTCCAATTCACTTAAGTTAATTATCTAGCAAATTTTAGCTAGATTTAAGTCAACTTTAGTATATTATCAGTTAGATCTAGTAAAATAACATATACGACAACCATTATTTTCTTACAAATAACTCTCTTTACCATGAAATGCAAATCCAAAAAACAAATAGAGAATTAAGTATTCATAATTTGACAGAGCTATAGTTTATCTTATGTATTTTTCTTGAATAACTAGCCCAAGCCTTACAACAATTTTTTGGTCACTATTACATATTATATAAGGATATCCAAACATTTGGAGCATAATATTCGACTGTTTATGAGAAACAACATAATCTAAATGTTATTTTCATTCATTTTGTTCCTATAATTTCATTAATTTTTCCTAGAGAATCCTTGGGTTATCATTGAGAAAAAATACAAGGAGATATAAACTTGAAGATCTTTATATTTCTAAGTTCAAAAAATTATTCTTCCAATCTATCCTTTGCTTTGGCCAGGTTATGGGTTTTTATTCTATTTTTTCTTAATTTTTATTTTTAATAGATTATATCATATTTTATTATTTTAATTTCATATCAAAAAAGTATAAATAAATAAAAAAGAGATTATTTTTGACACTATTTCATTACAAATCATTTAGTTTTATTATAATTTCACTCGGATATAGAAAATCTAACAACATATAGCTTTGCATGTTAGTTTTATAATCCAATAAACTATTTTATTTTATGTATAGTTTATCTCTCATAACACACACATAGATATAATTGATCACTTCACTCCCATTTTTATAAAAAATAGAGAAATAAAAAATAAAATATTGCATTAGTGATTTCCTCTTTCTTAATTTCTATAAACATCCAAAAATTTCAATAAAAAACATAAAAAACCCAGATGAAGGATTTCATTCCAAATTAGATTAAATATATGAAAATCATCAAGAAATAATTTTTTTTTATTATATAGTAATTTATATCATTCAAATATATCTATTTTCATGTATAAAATCTTAAAATTATAGATTAACACTTAGTTGTGCATCTTAAAATTTAGAATAATTATTCATATCTAATTTGCATTCATTCCAAAATAGAAATCAAATGTTTGATTTTGGCCTAAGTAAATTTTTGTGCATTTTTAAATTTATAAATGAGCATTAAAATATAAATTTTTATATTTTAATCTTTTTACATTTGCATATTATCTATTCAAAAAGGAAAATAAAATAATAATATTGTTTTCTTCATTTTCAAGATCTTTCCTATTTGCATAATTTTAGTTCATTTAATTATTTTTAAAACATTGGTTTATAAGTAGATATAGCTTCACTTAGCTAAAAACCAATCAGATAGATGCATTTTATAGAAAAATAACAAACAAAATAAATTTTGAAAACAAAACAAAACAATATTCATACACATTTCAAAAAATGAAAAACATTATGTAAAATAAAAGATCAAACATCAACCAAACATTTATTCACTCTAAGATAATGTCTCATTAACAAGTGCATATAGATATATTAGGATAATTTCCATGAATAACTATTCCCATCCCACTATAAAACATTCAAAGTGATATAGACTCTAAGATTTAGATGCTAGTCTTTCACTCAACATCATAACCAAAATTAATCATTACCCAATTGAATGTCTTAGTTTAACAAATGAGGCTATCTGAAGCCCAACTAGACAAGAAGATTCACTTTCTTACTAGCCAATATAAGAAATTTCAAATCTAATTTAATTATTCATCCTTAAATCTAGCTTCATCTAATTTTATTCACTTTTCAGATGACATTTTTTTTGGTGAAGCCCAACCTTATAAAATTGGTCAAATAAATCAAGTGATTCAACCCATCTTTAACCCATTCAAGGAGAGAAACATAAACTAATATTTATCTTATTTGGTTTTTTTGTAATTAGGTGACTCTAAATCTTATCTATCCTCAATTTTTTGGCTTAAATGAGCATTATGAAGTGATTGAATTACATTGATATATAAGTTTATCACTTGATACAAATATACCATAATCCCACTAGATAATTTCAGCCAAACCAACCATCTTGTTCTATTCTGTGAGCTCACAATAATTAATTTGACCAATAGCTAATACATCCCCATCATTCCATCAAATATATTGGCCACACCTCAAGTAGTCAAGTGTCCAAGAAAATACCATCACTATATATGTATACAAGGTCATATAGAGAGTTGGCATCTGGAAAAGTTAAATATATATTAGAGAAAATCTATTTATAATTTTATGGTTATGATGTTAAAAAATGAATAAACGAAGGAAAACTATTTTAATAATATGATTATGTTTATATTATTTTTCTATACTTATTTATCCAATTAAGCATGTGGTTTTATCCTATGCCAAATATAGTTGAAATAAAGATATAATTATTTTGTTACTAAAAAATTTCCACTTAGTAAAGAATATTCAATGTACAGGATGCTATTAATTAGCCGAGCTAATGTATTTTGGCTTAGTAAAATATCTTCAAGATAAAAATATTAGTAATTATAAGGTGAACATTATAATCTAGAAAACAAACATATATTTATTATTCACTACAGAAATGTAACCTTTGTATAGACTAAATTCTTGATGGGTTTTAAAGAGTAAATTTTTAGGGACATGAAAATAACAAGTGAAATAGTAGGTGGGTTATGACATATAAAAAATGGAAATTGATACAAAAATTAGCTAATACTTATACTAATTTAAAGGATATGTGAATCTAAGAAATAATAATCTAAGAATGCAAGATGAGAGATAACATCACATTTTTTATTTTACTCCAACCAAAAAGCTATGGCCTCCATTACACACCTTCCATACACATTTAAGTGACCCTATCCTACATGAGGACATCAAAATCAAGAGTAGGAAAGATAGACAAATGAGAAAAACATGATTTCCATTACATAGATATGTCAATACAAGCATATAAACTAGGAATCCAACATGAATAAAATTAAAGTCATAGAAAATAATTCTAATTTATTTGTCCCAATTCATAATGAAACATCAAAAACCATAAAATTCCTTTAGAGTTTCTATATTTTAATTAATCCTTTAGATTGTCATATTATGAGAGATAGATAAGTTTAGGTACACCTCTAAGACCTAAATATTCAATGTACATATTAAATAAAAAAATAAATAACTATATTATAATTTATTTTATGTGGAAGGTGCACAAGTGTTTAAAACACTACAAAAACTACTCAAAAGTTAGGGGAAGGTAGATTTGATCTGAATATGGAAAATTATAGTAAATAAAGGCATACCTTATTGCTTGGGATAACTATTAGATGATGAATTAAAGTAATTTGAGAACTATATAATTGAAAAAAAGGAAAAATAAATATGCACATAGCTAATTATCAACTCATCTGAGCTCCAACAGACGTTGGAAGTGCTAAACAAGAGGTTTTGAAATAGTGTATAAGAGTATCTAGAAATTTGATAGTGATAACCATATTTACACCATGCAATAACATAAATAATATAAATCGAATGATATGACAGTGATAATATTATTAAAAGTGGTTAACCTATTATAATAATGGTAATAAAAGTCTCATAGATCCAAATTTTTTTGAAATGTTTCCTCAATGAATGATGCCCAAAAAACTCTCTTTGATAAACATAAGGATACACATAAATGTCATAAATTTTTATTCTTCACTTGATCTCAAGTATACACTTGATAAGGTATAAAAATTAGTGTTTTATTTGAGGGGATTACCTCAATCAACCCCCATCAGGTTCCCTTATTCAATGTTGAAATTTTGGAAAGAAATAATCATGCATGCCAACATTCAATCCCATATATATATATATATATATGATCTACTTATCCCTTATCCATATGATATGAGATGCCATATGAAACTATGATGAGATATATATTCTCTTTCACTATTAAAATATCATTAATATGGTACAAGTATACAAGACCAATCCTTAAATAAATAGAGAGTGGAATAAGGGAAACCTATGATGAAGTTTGATATGATTGTGATAACCTATGAAGAATTATGAAATAATTTAGGTTACAATGTATATAGGATTTTTTGATCCAAAATTTAGATTAGTAATGTTAGCCATATGAGCCAACTAATTTATTAATTTCATTTTATAATAATGTAAATTGAAATAATTTGGAAAACTCTTTCTATTGCTATTTTATAATTAGTTAAGTGATGTAACCATTAATAATATTAAATAATGATTTGGGACACCCTAAGAATTCCAAAGAGATAGGTTTTGGTGAAAAATATTAAGAACTAAAAAATTTTCATCAAAAATACAAATTTGTTGCATATCTATGCAATTTCTTAGCTAGTCAGCTTGTACTTAGTTGTTTTTATATAGTTTTGATTATGTTTGGCTCAAGTCCCTCTATACTATGTTGTTTTTCCCATATGGGCTTTGTTTGTCAACTTTGTGTCTATTTATTTTTTTAAAACTCTATGATTGTTGGATCCTTTTAAAAACAACTTTATTTACCATATTTAATAAATTTTTTATGCAATTTAAAAAAAAAATTGTATGCAAAAGTTGTGGCTTATAGAAGTTATTACATTTTAATTTATTACAAAACTAATGGTTTAAGTAGGTGGAGGTTTTACAAACCATCCTAAAAATTTTATAAGCATGCAGTGGTTTTTAAAATTACCCTAATGGTTTCACAAGGAGATAAATAATGGTTAAATTAATGGATGTGAACGCTTCATATTAATATTTTGAGCCTTCTTGGCTTAATATTTGAGTAAGTTATTTGGTGAAAAATTTATATATATAAGTATAGAGAGGGTATTTATAATCAATGGAATCTTCTTAGTAAATCTTCTTCTTAATTGATGTGGAATTTTGAGTTTAATTTTGAAAATAAAATAGTGAGTGAGAAAGTTATAGAGCATATATGATTTTTTTGGATAGATTATAAAGAAAATTATGTTTATTAAGGACTTGATAATGAAATATACTTGTAATTATAGAATAAGATAGTGGAAAGAGGAGGAAATGCATCACTCTTATGGAGTTTTATCGATTTGAGTTTCTCCAAGGTAATATTATGTCTTTTTTTAATTTTTTTTCTTATGCTTTTAATCTATTTTCATTGTTCAATATTAATTTTAGTAGTTAACACTTTAAATTCATTACTAAGCCCATTTAATGATTGATTTATTCAAATTAATAAGCGAACTATGATTTAATCAATCCAGTAATTACTAGGAGTACATAAGATTATTGTTGATAAAACTTAATGTGGAATATCAACCTAGTTTATGGGTCATATTTGTAATTAAAATTAGGAAATATTCAAATCTAATCTATAAATATGAAAATGGGAAAGAAAAAAATCAAGGCACAAGGAAATGTGACAAGATAAAATAAAGGACCCAAAACCAAAATAAAAAAACATTTGATAGTTGTTAAAGCACTATTAAAATGCTTAAATTTTGGTCAAGATGAATCAATGCTCAAGAACCAAAGATAAATGATTTTGTATAAGTGTGGTGAACATCTTGAGGCAAACAAATGACAAAACTATAAACATGTTTATGAGAAACAAATGATGATAGAAAATATTTAGGTTAAAAATGTGCTAATAAGATCTTAATGTGTATTAATGATCCAAATTATGAAATTATGATAAACATATTAAAACTTTATTACTTATGAAAAAATTGGGTGTCTACATAATTCATTACTTTAATGTGTGTGTGTGTGTGTGTGTGTGTGTGTGTGTGTGTGTGTGTGTGTGTGTGTGTGTGTGTGTGTGTGTGTGTGTGTGTGTGTGTGTGTGTGTGTGTGTGTGTGTGTGTGTGTGTGTGTGTGTGTGTGTGTGTGTGTGTGTGTGTGTGTGCATGCACATGCATAAACATTAAATTAAAACAAAAAATGATGGATATTAGTTTTATTATGGTCACCTCACTACCTATGGATTATGCTCAAATTTATTTCATGATATTTAAATAGTTTTAAATTAAAAATAAGGAGAGTTTTTTAATCTAGTTTTGCATTTAATTTATCTAGACAAGACAAAACTATATAATATTCAGATTTCATAAGATACAACAACCCATATAAAAATTTGAGTGTAACTAGAAGACTATTACTAATTCATTGAAATTTAATTTTTATAAAATGAAATGATAGATAGAGTAATTATATTGTTTATATTATGTACTAGTATATAAGGTGGTATATTCATCAATAGAGGTCTAGAATGGGTCTATGAATGCTCATATATGGAAACAAAGTGCATTTTCCTACCAAGATGAGTTAAGTAATTCCTAGACACGTGGTTGGGTGAAATAATTTACTTAAGACCATTACCTTTGGGATATTTATGTAGGTATATGTAATAAAAATTGATGTGCCTATTGTTACAAGTGACTCATGTGTATTCAAATATATTTGATCCTACATAGATATATCTATCTTATTTTTCCTTGATTAGGAACTATATCTTGTGTTTTCAATATGAATGTGACTTGAAAAAGGGTTAGAAAGGATGGGTTGAGATGACCCCAAAATACATCCCACTACGTGGATAAGAGATACCTATTTTCTTTAAGAGTCTCAAATCAAATGTAGCTCTTCCACCTAGCTAAATGTGTACAATAAGTATAATACTAGCATGAAATAAAATCTTGAGTATGGATTTTGATACTTGACAACCTATGACTCTGATCTTGTAATGGTATTCAAACTTGGCTTAGAGTTTGGTCCTTTGAGGTATTTTAGATTTATAATATTTAGGGAAGTTACTCTTAAATTTTAAATGTATTCCTGAGTGTCAAAGTGATTTTTCAAGTGAGTGATAGTGTTTTTTCAACTTTTGGAATTAATTGGGATATTAACTCTAACAAAGATAAATTGAATTAAAAGATAGAAAATGCTATAGATGACTTGTAAATGATGGTATACATAAGGCATGAAAATCATAACCATCATGCACTATGTCACTATCATCATGTTGTCATGAAATTTTAAATTTTGTTAGATGGTGGACCCTGATCTTATTCTAATTCCTAGTTATCGATAGGGGGTGTGGTGTGGAAATTCCCCTGAAGATTTTTTTTTAAATGCATTATAAAATATTATAATTTAATAGTAAATATAGACCATACATTATTAGGTTGTAGATATAATAGTAGAAATTATGTTTATGTATTTTTCCCTATATGTAACCCTCCTTTTGATATGAGGTCATTGTAATTATGGTGGCACATTGTATGTGAGTGAATAGGAGATTTTATTGGATATATTTTAGGTTTTATCCCTTCATCTTGTTGGACTGAATAAAGAGAAGAACTAGCTATTTATATGTGGATGTAGCCCATATTGGGTGAACTGTGTTAAATCTATTTCTATCTTGTGTTGTATTTTTCTATATTTTATTTTCATCTTTAATTAATTAATATTACTCTATGTTCTATATTCCTAACACATTTCATGAAAACACCCCTAATTGCATTCTCACAAGTAATTGGAGGTGTTTTAATAACATGGATGGCAATTTTTTTTGCAAAATGAACATTAACTCCATAGCCCAATGGACAAAGCTTGAGTTGCATATTGAGATCTAGTTTTTTGGATTTTTGAGTGACAAAGTTGAGTATATTAATGATATCTTAACTATTCAACTTTCTATAAGATAAGGTCATGCTTTGGAGTCAAGTCTCACACTTGAAAACAAAAGTTATACATGATAGTCATAATGGGACCCATGATGTTAGATGATGCTACATATAAGGTTCTCATATTTATACGTATGAAGGAGGATTCATGAAGTATGAGATACTATAAGATAGATTCACCATTTCTTGTAACATGAAAGCACAAAAATGTGTTAGCATTTAGGGTAGACACAAGGTGTGTAATGACTCCTATGACATAAACTTAGGTGAGATATCTTATCATGATATTATTTGGTCTAATTTGGATCAAATTTGAATGGGGTTTGATTTTGCACTTTCAAGATGGCTAAATATGGTGATTCATATGTTTTTAATACCTATGTATGCTTTAAGGTACCCATGAACTAGTACAAGAGTGGACATAGTTGATAGAAGATTGAGAAATAAGCTAAAATTTGCTTAAGTCTAGCTTTGGTGGGTTTTATTATCATGTAAGGAATATAATTAGATTTTGACAATGTATTTAGACACACATCAGATTCTATTTCCTTATTAAGTAGAGTCAAAAATCTTGACATTGGTTTAAACATTGTGAAAAGCCTTTCATTATACAAAATACACCTTCAAATCTTGCATCATGAAAAATACACCTTTAAATATTGCAACATGCAAAAAGCACATTTAAATCCTATAACATGCAAAGTGCACCTTTTAATCCCACAACATGTTTCAAAAAATTTATAATTCTGCATCATGTTTTAAACTCCTCCAAAGCTCACAAAGTTTTTTAAAATCTTCAATAACCCAAAAGTGTTTTTTATGCTTTAAAAATTTGCATAGTGTTTTATAAGGTTTAGATTCTTGTAGAGTGTTTTAACAGATTTAAAATCCCACAATTGTTTTATAACCCTCCAAAATCTGTATTATGTTTTATAAGATTTAAACTTCCACATAAACTTTCCCCCTTATTTCTCTATGTATCCCACCATGTCTTTCAAAAGTGATTTTCTCCCAAATGCATGTTATGTGATGTGAAAAGTTTGTTTTAAAAAAAATATAAACATAGGGTATTAATTAAGGTTTTAAAATTTTTTTAAAAAAAAAAAAAAATTCCCACTCAAATCTATGGATTTTAGTTTTAAAGAGTGGTTTATTAAAAAATATGTGTTATCACTTTTTTTTTTAAAGTTTATTTCCCACAAAAAATTCATGGAATTATCATTAATTAAGTTTTTTTAAGATGGTTTTGCCCAAATTCATGGTTTTGACCCTTAAAAGGTGGTTTTGTCCCCAAATTCATGGTATTAGCCATAATAAGTGTGGTTTTACCAAGATAGCTCTTGGTTTTTGCTTTTTAAATTGTTGTTTCAACATATAACTTGTGGTATTGTGTATGGGGGTTAGTTTTGACCATAAAAGGTATGGGTTTGGGGATTTGGAAGGTTGTTTTGAGTAGGTAAACCCATAGTTTTGCATAGAAGGATTATTTTGGTGAAATGGAAGTTATGGTTGTTTTTTAACTATCATTCAACCTAAAATGTTACTTGACAATTTTTTATAGTTACTAACAATTACGTGTTGACTTCAAAAACTAAAGTCTGTTTAAATTTAAGACATTATGTGGAGATTAGGTAAGTTTAAGATACACACCATGAATCTTGGTATGTTAATGGGAGCATAGGATGGAAACAAATGGATTTTTTTAGATTTTTTGAAGAAGATGAGTTGGTGAAGGAACATAACTCTCCAAGAGCAGAACATATAATTGTATCAATTTAGAAAGGATTGCATGAGAGTATAGAAATCTTTCATATAATTAAATAAATATATATAGTAATGTGTGAGTGTGATTTTGTGTTTGAGGGAATTATTTGTATTATTCTATGTGAAATTCATTAATAAAATATGTATTGTGTGACAATCAATTATTTGACAAAATGTGCATGTGTGTCCATGGATGTTAAAATCCCTATAGCATGAGAGATAAAGACAAATATTAAATGGTCTCTCCCTCATTATTTTTTACACCAAGTTATATCATATTAAGGTAGTGTCCTTATGGTTGTGATAAACTCCTTAATTTGTGTTTTAGGCTATGAGAGATAAGTTTACATATAGATTAAAAATTATTGAGAAGCTTGTATAGGTGGTTGCAGGTATGTGAATTATTGTATGAGTGAGAGAGTTTGTAAGAGAATAAATTTAGATTAAATTATAGGTTATAAAAGAGTATATTCATAATTCATGGATAGATATGTCACACAATATAAGAAACATGAGATGGGTGAGTTGACAAAGATGTTGAAAGTGGTTTAGGAGAGACTAGACATGATGGGTAAGAATACACATGGTGATGATAGTAAAACTACATGTGATGGTAATGAGTAAGAGTTTATGGTAGTGTTTTTTTATATAAAAGTTTGGATACATGATTTAGAAAGAGGCCAATCAAATAGAGGAAAATATTCCAACATATGAAAGTGATCAACCAAGGTTGTGGTGGAGAACAAGGTAAATATCTTAGTGATATTTTTCTATTTTATGGAAAAGAAAGTCTAGAATAGCTCATGATTTAGATAATTAATATTGAGATATATTTTATGTATTTAAATATTGTTGATCCAATGAGGTTAAATTCTACATGTAAGTGGTTTTGTGGAGTTACAACGATGTATAGAAAGATCTCCAAGAGAGGAGACAAATGAAGGGTTAGAGGAAAGTTTGTGAGTGGATAAATATGGTTTCTAAGATGTTGGGTCAATTTATACACCTAAAATAGCATATAATATGGTTGAATAATCTTTGTATGAAGAGTCTTGAGAGAATTTATGAGAATCATATTTCCAAGAGAGGAAATAAGGATGGGTAGATATCATGTAAAGAATGAAAGACTACATCAAGAAGTAATAAGGAGGTGCACAAAAAAGTAGTATGTTTTGGAACACAACATGGATGAAAGGTTTCTACATAAAGAGCCTAATTATTATTTTCATAATATTAATGTGTATGTGAGCTATGAGAATCTAATTTATGGATAAATCCTTGTGATAGATGATGGAAAGATGATATCAGTTGAAGTAGAAGATGGAGACCCATTATGTGATTATGGGAAAGATATTGTGAAGTCCCATGAGTGGAAAAATACTTAAATATCATTGGTTAATGATGATAATGAGTTTATTAATTTTATTTTGGATGGTATAAGGGTTAATGATATAAAATTAATGATAGAATTGAGTGAATATTTCATCCATGTAGAGTTATAGGAGAGTGAAGAATGTAACCATATATATTTGTAGCTTTCCATGGTGGAAACATTGGATGTAGAAGTTGTGCAAGTAAGTGAACATAAGGAGATGATTTTGAAGGATAAACCATGTGAAGCCACTAAATTCAAATATTTTGTGGTGCATAAAAAACATGAGTGTTTTTGAGAATGGTCACTTAACAGGCCATTGTAAGAGTGAAAATATTGTGTAATATTCTAATGATGAAGAGGGGTTGGACAAGATGTCCTTTGGGCATGATGGAGTAGTGGATAAGTTATTTTAAGGAACTCTTTTTTTCCCTAGTGTGTAAATCCATCTATAGATAGAGTGGATAATAATATGACTAAATGTGGTACAATCCAACATGTTCATTTATATGAGAGCTAGAGTGAAGTAGTTGACAGAGTGATATGGTAGTAGTGGATGGAGAGCTAATTGGTGTTAATGTTCTAGTCAATATGGAGTGTCTTCAAGTTGATATTAATATAATAGATTGTGATAGATAGTGGGAAAAATCTTGTTCTCAAAGGGATGTGTAGGTGAATGTTCATTTTTAGTAGTGTGTGAAAGAAGAGTTATCCCAAGAATAACTAAATAGTATCCTAATGAGTGGAAATAATGATGCTGAAGGATTTGAGAAGCCAAAACTTAACATAGGGAAATATTATAGTGGGATGATGGATGAGAGAGTGAAAAAAAGTTTGAGATCAGCCATGGTGTATTTTGAGGAACCTAATGTTGTAGGTATAGAGAGTGAGTCTCTTGAGCTCACCAAGTGGAAGGAGTTGCTAGTGTGCATGGAACCCCAAGCATGTGAAGAAAAAGATGGATTTGTAGTAAATTTGTAGAAATTTCTTGATATAATAATGCATATAATAGATAATGTGAAGGTAATAACTATCATTTATGTGATTTTGGATGTTATGGGATATTATTTATATGCCCACATGTATGTAGATTTAGTTGTGATGTTATTGAGAATGATAGATAAGATTGTATCCATGCGTGAGTAGCTATAAATAAGGATATGTGATGTTATGAGTGATTTAACAGTTGGTAGAACAATGTGTAAACACATCCAAGGGGGTTTTAGGATGAGATAATGATCTATGGTGGGTTTGAGCCCACATGGGAGATTGAGATGCATGAAATAACATCTTGGTGGTGGTGGATGGATGATAGTGGGTTTCATACCACATGTGAGTTGATTAAGAGATGGTTATGACTTTGACAGAGGAGGATTGTCTATGACTAGTCAAATCCTATAAAAGAGAAATATTGTGGTGAGTCATATACCAAAAATAGGTGAGAGAGAGAAAAAATGTGAAGAGAAAAGAAGGAAAACCAACAAGTAGGAAATAGAAATGGCATAAGAAAAAGAATAAAAAATAGATGATTTTATTGGTAAGTTAGAACAGGATGTCATGGTAACTTTGAATCATGAATAAAATAGTATATTTTCTACTTATCTCATCCATATGAGTAAGAGATCACATTTTATAAACCTCAAGTATCAGATACAAGAACATCCTAGGGTTCCTATAATCTTGCATCAACCAAAAAATATAGTGTATTGTGTTTTATTTTATTTTTGGGTTACGAATTTGTTTGTATGATATTTTTTTACATCTTTGAATGTTTCAAAAGTATTCCTTTACCACAAAAAGTGTATAAACCTTTTGACTATTTATGTCAGTCTATGGAGATTATTAAGTCACAAATGTTTAAAAAAAATAGTTGTTCAATTGTAATATGAATTAGTAAATGAAATTATATGAGGTCATAGGATATGACTCTTAAAAATATATATACCAATTTTCATACCATTTGGAGCTATTGTAGAAATGTATAAACTATTGCACTAGCAGGAGGTTTCCTTACTTTCAGTAATGATGCAAAAGGAATTAGATGCTAAAACTTGGTGAGATCATTGAACCTAACATTTACAACTTCTACACAAAATTTCAAGTCATCTAGATTTACATAGAGGCATAATAATTATTACACTTATAGTAAGCATCCTTACCTATAATAACACTATTAAAGGAATTGGATGATGATTTTTTTTGGGTTCATAGAATATGACACCTACAAAGTCTATACCAAAATTTATATCATTTAGAGTTACCATGTAAAATTTGTGTCCATTCTGTTTTAGGCTATGCCTATATCACTTGAAAAAAGGTTCATGACCTTGAATAGTAAGCTATGGTAAGAGTTAGATCACCACATTTGGATAAATGTCATAAAATTTAATGTAAAAGTAGTGTTTCAAATTTTAGCTCAATTAGATATTGAGAAAAAAGTTATGATAATTTTTGTAAGTATCATTCAACTAGAAGATGAATCTATCTAGTTTGTATAAGGTTCATAATTATTTGAAATATATTCATTAATAATTAGAATACAAACTTTATATCAGTTATATAAAATATATCATAGAATTTGTGTTTCAAATTTTAACTCAATTGAATAAATGGTGGAAATGTTATGATAGTTTTTGTAACTGTCACTCAACTAAAAAATATATTTATGTAGCTTGATAGTTCATTACATTGAAGTAGAGATGCAGTAAGAATTAGGTTAAAATTTTTATTGGGTTTCTAATTAATTTAGTCATAGTACCATGTTTCAAAAGTTTTAGTAATTATCATTCTTCTTGTAAATGTCATCTTAGTCTGTATCAATTGAAAAGGTTATTATTTACATGTGTAACCTGATGTAAAGTCTAAATAAAATCCATAAAACACTAACAATTTTTTTTAACTACTAAATATATATTGTTCCTATTAAATTGGTTAATCCTATATGTCGATTAGTTTAAATACCTTATTCTATTGCCAAGGTTTCATCAAATGATAAAATAATCAATTCAACATTATAACCCTAATTACTATATTTCAAATAGATATAACCTTATTTAAATAATTTTAATCCATTTAATTAAAATCACACAGAAAATAATAAATTTGTTACATCTTTAATTAAAACATTTAAACAACTAAATAATTAATTTGATAATTTAAACTTGTTTAATAAAAAATATTTTAATAGACTTTCAATAAATTTCATTCTCAATTAGCTATTTTAAACCACACCCTTTTAATAAACCTAGTTGAGAATTAATTAAATAAATTTAATTAATAAGCTTAATTAAATAAATTTAATTAATAAGCTTAATTAAATAAATTTAATTAATAATCTTAATTAAATAAATAGTCAACTAATACCATAAAAATAAATCAAAAGTAAATTTAACTATTCTTGTTTAATAATTTAATAAAGCCTTGTATTCATAAAGATCAATAGGAAAAATTAAATGAGACCGAAATTATTTAACTAACAAACAAACACATAATAAAGTTACTTCATTAAAAAAAAAATCAAAGGGCTTC